>NC_051175.1:95403333-95680833 GCF_013339725.1 Rhipicephalus microplus
AAGATGGCTTTCTTGAAAAGGCAACCACAACTTGCTAAATGAATCGACAAGGTCTCACTACTTAATGTTGTAATTAGCCACATTAGGAGCATGTGTCCCAGTAGCAACATTGCAACTGATTAAGGGGGGACGCGGCTTTGGCATCGCGAAATTTGGCCAAAAAATCGATTTTCTGAAAATCTCATTTTCACATTCTGTGACGCCTTTTCTATCTAATTTCGAAGTTTCGTCCCTGAAAACAGTGTAGAAATGACGTAACAAATTTTTATCGAAGCTAGGGTGGCGATGAATTTCACGAAAATTGCGAAAAAATGGCGTTTTTCGAACCACGATATCTCCGCAACCATGTAACCTAGCGCCGCCATCTTTGTCTCTATGAATAGCGCGATTTTTCCGTTTCAAATTTGCTGCCTCGGCCGGCTGAACCAGGCAAGAGCAAGTCCACAGCAAGCCAAAGTGTAAAGGTATCACAACAGTTTCCGATTGGCGACGCGCGTCACGTGACTATACGGCGGCTCCGCATTGGTCGCCCGTGCGGTCGCTTGTAGCAATCGGTGCAAACAGCGCTGACGGGCCGCTTACTGCATGTGTTTTCAACTCGTCGCGACGTGGTTTCGAGATCGCATCGCGCTGCGATAAGACCGGCGCTTGTGAAAGGAGAAAAACGTCGTTATCCAGTTTGGCGCTTTGCAGTTTTGAGATCGGTTCCCGCATGCGATCATGGACCGGCGATCGTTCAAGAAGAAACGCAAGACTGCGCAGGGATTTGGTGCTCGTAAGCCGAAGCCGCCGATCGTGAAAAAGAAATTCAGTCCGGCAACTTCTGCGAGCAGTGACGACGGCGTGCGGCACGACGAGGACTCGTAGCCGAGCACAAGCACGCACGGAGCCTCGTCCGCGAGCATCTACGAAACTATTCATATGCCAGTGGAGCAGTGCTTTGTGCTGTCTGAGGAAACATCCGTTCGTCGTTTCGCGCAGGCTGCAGACATCGTGGATGCTAAGCCTAGCACTTCGCGCGAGGATGTATTCATCGCGGATGCCCAGCCAAGAACTTTGCGCGAGGATGTAGACGCCGCGGATCTAAGCCTAGCACTTCCCGCGAGGATGTAGACGCCGCGGATGCTCAGCCAAGTACTTCGCGCGAGGATGCGAGGCCGTCTACCAGCACCACCAGTAGCACGATTCGGGCCCGATTAGAGCCTCGTTTCGTGTCAGCGGAAGCATCTCGAGAACGCGCCGCGGCTGTTCAGGAGTCCCTAAGCGCAGTGTCTGCGACGGAGCGCAAAATGTCACTGATGGACCAAGGGTACGAGAGCGACATCGAAACGGAAGACGAAGATGAGTTTTTCCTCGTGCAACGCACGGCATTGAATGGTCTGTTTGGCAGTGCCCTGTGCCCGCAGTGCAAAGAGCCGGGATTCAAGATGAAGCACGGAACTAAGCACGGGTTAGCGGTAAAGATGCTGCTCACCTGCACTGCTTGTGACGCGGACGCGAAAAATGCGTGGTTGTCGCCGCAAATGGAAAACAGCAAGTCATTTGAAGTAAATATTCGGGCCATGCAAGCTATAAAAACTATTGGAAAGGGATCAGCTGCACTCAGTGATTTTTGGTCTGTGATGAATGTATCACATAGGGGAATTCACCACAAGACTTTTCAAAGGCATCTCAAGGGGAATTTCGGCCTGCTGGCGCAGCAGCCGTGGCACGTGTGTTTTGCGACGCTGTTGCAGCCGTTTGCAATGTGTACAGCCAAATGGAGGGAACACCCACCAAGAATGTCACGGTGGTGTACGACGGGACGTGGATGACACGCGGCCACACGTCCCACATCGGCGTGGGCAGGGTCATTGAATTCTACACCGGATTAGTGCTTGACAGTGTTGTCCTGTCCAATTACTGTCATGGATGTGCTGTGGGCCCCAAAGAAGGCGACGACGGCTACAGTGAATGGAAGGAAGCACATGTTTGCCAGAACAACACAGAGGCAAACTCGGGCCAAATGGAAGTCGAAGC
The DNA here is from genome assembly GCF_013339725.1 of Rhipicephalus microplus. Taxonomy (NCBI): domain Eukaryota; kingdom Metazoa; phylum Arthropoda; class Arachnida; order Ixodida; family Ixodidae; genus Rhipicephalus; species Rhipicephalus microplus. The sequence continues at coordinate 95,405,353 of NC_051175.1, forward strand.
GGCCCTCATACTGTTTCGGCGCTCACTAAAAAAAAAATGACCTGCGCTACACAACCATCGTTTGCGATGGCGACAGCCGCACTTTCTTAGCTGTGTGCCAGGACCAGACTTACGGTTTTATACCCCTGAAGAAAGAAGATTGTATCAATCATGTTAAAAAGAGGATGGGCAGAGCCCTGCGGGCCATCGTCACAAAGAGCAAGAAAGACCAACCTATCGGCGGAAAAGGTGGCCTTACACAAAATTCGATCAAGCAACTGACTGACTATTATGGCCAAGCCCTTAGGCAACATGCTGAAGTGGAGGATATGCAGCAAGCGGTCATGGCTACATTCTACCACACCACTTCGACTGACCAGGATCAACACCACGAACTTTGCCCACCAGGTCCTGATAGCTGGTGCAGACACTGGGCTGCAGAAGCTAAAGGTGAACTGCAGCCACCCCATAAGTACCACCTGGGACGACACGTTGCCGCTGCCCTGCTGCCTGTGTACCAGCGACTTTCGGACCCACAGCTTTTTGCACAATGCCAGGGCAAAAAAACTAAAAATGCTGCCGAAAGCCTGCACTCAATTATTTGGTCAATTCTGCCCAAAGAAGAGCATGCTTCATTGATAGCCGCAGAAACTGCTGTCAGTGAAGCAATCTGTAGGTATAATGCTGGGAACCTCCATGCCTACACCCAACTTTGCACATCTCTTGGTCTCCAACCTGGACGTCATGCACTTCGTAGAGCAGCCGAAAAAGATGTCATGCGGAAAAAAAAAAGGCTGCGAAAGCTCATCAGGCTAAAGGTCAGATGGCCAAGCCACGCCGCACTGCAAAGGACACTAAGGACTACAACCCTGGTGCCTATTAGGCATGTAAACCGTGACTCAAGACTTTGAACCTCGTTTTCTCAATACTGTTTTTTTGGCATGTTGCTCAGCTCGTGGAGCAGATATCTTCGCAACTACTTGACAGATTTTGATTCTGTTTTTTTTTTTTTTTGTAATGCTCCTTGAACTGTGCTTCAGGGGGCTACGTTTTTATTTTTAAAATTTAGTCTTTTAAAAATTTTTGGTAGGGTTTCTTGTTTGTAGTGCAAATGTGCTCATTGAAGTATCAGTGGAGAAAACATGAACTACAAATTTTAGTGTTGCAAAAAAATTATTTTGAAAACCCAGCCCCCTAGAGCATACATTCACCTCTGCACACAGTGTTTACCAACTTTCTATGTCATTTTTTAAACTCTGCAGCCGCTCCACGAGGTCCAGTAATGAAATTATTTGTTTCTCAAAAAGTTTTCATGATATCATCTTGCAATTTTTATGGAAGCATTATGAGGTCATTCTTAGTCTCTGTGCCAATTTTCATCAAGATCTAACGAGAAACAAGAAAGTGCGTTCCGAAAGGCACGTCCCCCCTTAATAATTGAGGAATAACCATCCAGTGAAAATCACTTGTTGGGGAGGATCTCTTATGTGATAAAACGTTACCAAGAATGAATTGATCTAGTTGTGACCTAATAGGACTCGTTTTTTTTCTATTCTGATAAATGTTAACTGAAGCCTGACTGCTGTGAAGGCACATGTCGTGTTTAAAAAAGGCAGTGTTGTGCTCGATGCATCGTTTTAGAAATTGTTGGAACAGAATCGCCAGCGCATGAGTTATGATTGTGTTGCTCGCGATGCTCAAGTATTCTGTCTACTGAATATTAATGCGAATTTCTCTGTACATATCGCTTGATTGTTTTCATCTTCTCTTCCAGGTCATTGTGGATTTGCGAGAGTTCCGTAGTGAACTGCCCTCACTCATTCACAGGCGAGGGATTAACGTTCAGCCAGTCACCATAGAGGTAATGCTAGGTTCGCTTTTGCCTCTGCGGCGCCAGTGTGTACGAATGGGTTCACGTTATCCTTGCGCTCGTTGAATTTCATCCATTCATACTGTACAGGTGGTAAAAGAAATACATCATGCATTCCAGCTTCTCATGGTTAAAGATTTTTCCACGCGTAATACTGAAATGCCTGTGTATTGCTGCATAAGGTCTCTAAAGAATTCCGGCTGCGAGGTTGGAGCCGATGTTATTATTGGCTGTAATGGCGCGAGATTTATTCATAAGAAATGTAATTTGATCGTATCAAGAAGCATCTGCAGGTGTCAAATTAGCTTAATAAAGTTAGTCTTAAGTCAGTAATTTATACCAACGAGCCAAGTGCTTCCCGTGACGTGGGATACACTCCTACACCTAATCTCCATGCTTAGTAAATACGCTTTATCTCTGTCTCATTTCTAACACTGCAGTTGCTCGCCTTGTGCTAACTTTCTTAGAAAAATAAAGTCGCCTGTCAACGCTACATGATTTCTTTTCATGCAACGGCACTGAAATTAAATTGTGTGCTATTCACTGTGGCTCGCATCTTTCAGGTTTTTTTCGTTGCTCAATTGTGTTTTTTCAGCTCCTACATTTGTTTTTCTACACTGCCCTGGAAAATGTATCTGCAGGGTTCTTCTATATTTTCAGAAATGGTGTGCGCAATAGGGCCAGCCATATGAAGAAATGTTTAAACCCTATTGTAAGGGCTGACAGAAATATATATAAGCTAATTATCAGACACCGGAAGAAATAAAAAAAAATTGTGGGACTTGGTTCCGCAGAGCTTCTGTTCTTTAACTGTTTTTTGGTACTTGATATAAAAACTGTTTCACGTGTCTATGCTGAAGGAATAGAGGTAATGACAAGAGGGGGGGGGGGGTTCTTTTCAGCAGCTGTTTGTTCATGCAAAGTGACTATAATCTACATTCCATGAGAGCTGTCTCTTTGCCCTGAATAACACTGTAAACGTTTCATCAGTGTAAACGCGCATTGTGCAGAAATATGTTTTCAGAGGCAAGAACAAGCTGTTTACGAAGTCTCCAAATAAGACTCAACAGTTGTGACAAATCGTGACAAATTGTGGCAACATTTGCGCTGCTCCCATAGGCTCTACTTTTCTTAAAGTGCTCTGACGTTTGTCCTTGTAAAAGCAAAAGGTAAAATATTGAAGACAGGAGGTACGCATTTTTTACCTTGTTTATTTGCACTACGGTTTTCAATGTATCAGAAACACGCACTTACTGGTAGGTGACATTTTGCAAAACTTGCCTGCTACAGTAGATAGCTTGGAAGGAATATTTTGAGGTTGTTTAGTGAATGAAGGCAGTACAATTTTGGAGACATCATCAAGCACTGTATTTGGATGTCATAATCTGCTTCCCGTTTCTACTGGGAAAGTTTTTGTTTAGTTTGTCACATGAGGTGGCCGTGTGCAATTAGAAAAAAACATTTTTATTTGGTGTAAGCACTGCCTTGCCATTTCGTTTCAGGTTGGTGATTACATCCTGACGCCAGAGATCTGCGTAGAACGCAAAAGCCTCAACGACCTCATCGGGTCCCTGAACAATGGCCGCCTGTATAACCAAGCGCAGGCGATGTGCCGTTACTACAAGCGCCCCGTCCTTCTCATTGAGTTCAACCAGAATCAGCCTTTCTGCCTTCAGGTGGGCTAGCTTCGGTTTCATCATTTTGTTCTAAACGCTGCATCGATGAATGTTGTCTCATTCTTCTAAGAAATGGCTTTCTGTATGTACTGGAAGTTTTAAAAACCTTTGTAGGAGTTTGCGCAAGTATTCTCTAAAGTCATTGCAATTGCTTTGTAAAAAGCTGCAAATCATCCCAGTGGGCTAGTTTGTCGCGCTTCTCTAGCATTTTTGGAAAAACCGTGAATGACACTGCAACGCAAGTATAATATCCATGACCAATACGATACCGGTCATAGACATCTTAAACATTCGAAGTAGCACTAGCAGAACATGTAGGTAGGTCATGTGCATAGTAGCGAATGCAGAAACTCTTGTTCCTTACTACACCAGGAATACCATAGAATTCTGAGCGAGTGCCCTTTCCCTTTTTGGGAGGTTTGCAATAGGCGCCAGTGACTGAGAAAGCGCCCTCCCATTGCCCATCCTCTCCCGCTATTCTTTTTTTTTTTTCAGACTGTTCTCTGCTACAAAATCCTGCTAAAAAGGTATCTAGGAAACCAAGTTAGGAGAGTTATATAGTGTTATGCCTCGTGGTCGCATTCTGAGTTTTCGCATATTGTCGGGACATTTGAAGAATGGCGCTTCCCCCCTTGTCGTAGCACATGAAATTTCACGCAAGGAAAGCGTCAACTTCAGTAAAAACAGTGAATATTGGGGTATTCACTAAAGCATTTCATTAGGAGGACAGGTGCGCATTCTTTTTAGAAGCTCTTCCACCACCGTCTTGGGATTTTGATCCATTACTGAGCAAGAGACACCCCTCCAAGTCTTGCCCTATTATCCTTCTCCGCAGGGAGTGTGCTTGCTCGAGATTTCACAGTAGTTGGGACGCTTCAGTTCATCTGCACGATTTTCAGCCTAAGCAGGGGTGTTGTAACACACACTTTGTGATCTCCGTGAAAGAGAGGTGCATATACTCCCACTGAAGGGAAATCTTTTAAATGGAAGTGCTATTTAAATGGAAAAACTACTTCCAATATCATTGGTATCCTATTTGATTTCCGCAACCGTGTTCGTTTCTCATGAACTGGAACTCCTGGTAAATGGAACATATTTTTTTGGTCCCTTCAGGCTTCATTTTGTGGGAGTATGCCGTATATGTACTGCATATTACGCGCACATAGTGCGCACCTATCATGCTGCAATAAGGGGAAAAATATTGGATGGAAAGGTACTGCTCAGCACAATGTGTAGCGGAGGTAATACTTCCGTATACTTGGATTTTAGGGAAAGCACGTCCCGTCATCGGAGTCGACCTCATCGCAGACTTTTGTCTCGAAGCTGATCCTGCTGACGATGCATTTCCCACGCCTCCGTCTGCTGTGGTGTCAGAGCCCGTATGCCACAGCCGAGATCTTTGACATTCTGAAGGTCAGAGAACTGTTGGTTTTCTTATTTAGTGCATGCTCTATCGTTTTACTATTTTCTCAGTTTGAGGTTTGCCGTGGAACTACATTGTGCAAATGCCTGATTGCTATGCCTGATTTATCTGAAAGTTGAAACTGAGTTGCAGTGTTTGATACCAGAGTGCACGTTGGTTTGTGCATTTCTTTTTGTGCTACCAGTATTTAACTTTTGTTCTCTCTTCTTACCCACCTCTGCTGTCGCAAAATAATTAATAGATATAAAACGCACCTACCTATGCCACATCATTGATAGCTTGCGAGAAGACGAATCTGGGTGTTTTGTATTCAAAAAAAAAAAAAAAAACATCGCTTGTCTCACCTCTTTTTCCTCGCGTGTTTCTTCTCATTTTGCGCCACCTGCTCAAGGATAATTGATAGGTTATGAGACTAAGTGCTCAGGCTTGTGCATATGCAGCAATACTGAGAAAGAAGTGTGTCTTGAAGAAAAGTTGCTCTTGTATAAAGGTCGTTTAAAGATTACCCTACAAAATGTTAGAACACGTGTGTTCTTTTTACCATTACTCTGCGCACCAAAGAGCTGATGCAGTGTCAACGCCCAAAGTATCTGCTTGGCAAAGATTGCTTGTTTCTTTGGGCATTAAACATGACTGATCTGAATTTTTATGTCCCACTTTCCTGCTTCTTGCTTTCTCGCTTACTCTATAAGTGTTTGTGCTGTGCGTTATTTCGTGCAGTCATGTCAGTGGCATTTTAGATACTTTTATGTAACGTCATAAGCAAAAAATATTCGACATCAAATTCATGTTCCACGGGCAAGGTTGGTGTCGTGCCTTAGATTCAGGTTATATTGTAATTTGTGCTTTTATAGTTGAACATTATGCAGCACTGTGGAACGTTTGGCTACTTTGCACTCACATTTTGTCTTTAATGACTCCTTAATTAAGGTGGTTTCAGTGTTTTCTCTCTTGTTCCTTCAAGGGTTACCTTTTTTTCAATGTTGTAAGGTGTTACAGTGCACTGTATGGTTTACACACAAAGAAATAAACGAGTCCAGAAACCACATTCTCTATCCTTATCTCCTAATGTGATCTGCAGATTGGGTTTATTGCCTTTTCTGTTTTGTTTTTTTCCAGCATGGAAAAGAGGAACCGTCTGTGGCAGAGGCGCAGGCAGTGACGGAAAAGGAACTTCAAGACAGTGGCAAGTCAAGTGACAAGTACAACCCTGCTCCGCAGGTATGTACACAGCAGTTCTGGGTAGGCTGCACTGAACTAGGTTAACTACTGCGCTCTAAATGATGCTTTGTGCGGGTGTCTCAAGCCTCGTCCCTTTCCTTGCTTTGTGCACTTTCACTTTCTATCATTCGAGCAAAACAATTTCTTAAAGCCTGCGTTGGAATGTGTGCGCTGGAATTTACAGGGTTCTCAGGCCTGCACTTCTTGCCATTCTCTTTATCGCGGTGTACTAGTGTATCTGTGCGAATCGATTGATTTTTCCCTACAAGTTATGAAAACTTGTTTCCAGGATTTCCTTCTTCATCTGCCTGGTGTCAGCTTGAAGAACTACACCTCGCTGATGCGCAAGTTCACGAGTCTGGCTGACATGTTCAAGGCGTCAGAAGAAGAGTTGTCGTCGGTGATGGGAAACGCAGCCCAAGCCAAGGCTCTCTGGCAGGCCATCCACAACCCCATTGAGCACAACCAACAGAAAGCAGTGCCGCAGCGGAAGTTTCGAAAGAAGTAGCGCTGGCTTTGTATTTTAATGTGTACATAATGTATATAGGCTATCGTTTTGCTCACACGGTTATTGTCCAAGTGGCCTTGGGTACTGCTTATATGAAGATCATTGTCATTAAATGCTTAAGTAGCTCCTGCATTGTGTGACAATCCGGTGAACGTTCATGATGTGCTTGCGCATCACCATCACATTGGGCTAGCTCCGATGGAATCATCATTGTGGCTTTATATAATCCCAAAGCATGTCTTGTTTATGTACTGACGTTTACTATGAGCTTAATTATTTGCATTGCAGGTCACTGTGAAATGAATGATTTTGTTAGTATTTAAGACATTAAAAAGACACTAAGGGGAAGCACTAAATTAGCTTATATTTTTACAGTATTTATTCAATAGTAGGAAGTCAATTACATTGTTTAACATTACATTTAATTGGGTTCTGCTGGGCCCCAAATAATTTGGCTGCGAATCTCAGCTTTCTTGATATTGGAACCAAAGGAAGCCTTGCTTGGCCAATGTTTAGCTGCTCCCAGAGTAATTGGAGGAGTTTTGCAATCAAGATTGTGAGATCTTAATTGTGCATTCAGGTCCGAATATATTAACACCTCAGTGGTCTGCACTGGAGCGGGATGCTCATATTGAACCGGGAAATTGTATACTGAGCACTCGATTTCTACTGGCCAGTTATAAACTGCTATAACCACACTGCTAGAGTGCTCTAGTGCATTTGAAAATGAGCTGTTGACTCTGTTGTTAAAAAATAAATTAAGGTTGATATTTTTTTGAAGCAGAAACTGTGGCAGTGGCATAATAGTGAAAGTTTATGGATAGAGAAGCAATTCTTTTTAAGGTCACGGCAAAAAAGAAAAAGTCATCAGAACTTGCTAAGTTCTTACTTTTGTGCAGTTAGGGCAATACATTCAGGAAATTTATGCCTTAGCATAAAACTTTCAACTTGTCCTCACAGGAAGCTAGTACTGAAATTTTTTTGCTAGGGTATAGTGTAAGGAGGTGAGAAGGTGGCGGCAGCCTATACTTAGCGATGCATTGTTACAACTTTCTAATTTCTTAAGTCGATTTGATGGTGTGGCTGCATCCTCTATGAGTGTATTTCAACAGTGTTCAATTTCATGGGAATAAAGAACTGGCTTTGCAGGTTGGTGCTTGAATGCTAGTACAATAAATGAGAAGCGTTTTTACAACTGTTGTCTGTATGCCTCGAGCGCCTTCCCATTTTTTCTTCAGTAATCGAGGACCGCTGACAACCAATTGTTTCGTTTAGAATGGAAAGTTGAGCGAATTGGGAAATTTGTATGATTGGCACAGTGATGAAAGATGCGAAGTTGTAAAACTGGAAAGAACAGAATGAGCATTCTCTTGCAACTGAAAGATTTATTTTGAAGAAAGATAGAAAAAGGAAAATAAAGCTGTAAAATCTCCCTGTGGTAAATTGTACATAGGCCAAAGAGGCAGGTGTGTTAACATTTTCTTGAAGGAGCACAATCAGTCTTTTGCGGACGACCAATGCGTCACATCTTGTGTCGCATCGCTGTGCGTGTAATTGCCTGCCTGTTCTTATATATGTGCAAATACTACCTAGACGCAGTTGTAAATTAACTCGCGAGGTTATCGAAGCCTTTCACAGGTAGACGCATGCGTTAGTCATGCATTGATATTGTTGACCGGGAGTTTACGTATCTGCTTGGCCCGTGTAATGTTGATTGATTGATATGTGGGGTTTAACGTCCCAAAACCACCATATGATTATGAGAGACTCCGTAGTAGAGGACTCCAGAAATTGCGACCTCCTAGGGTTCTTTAACACGCACCCAAATCTGAGCACACGGGCCTACAGCATTTTCGCCTCCACTGAAAATGTAGCCACCGCGGCCGGGATACAATTCCGCGACCTGTGGGGCAGCAGCCGAGTACCTTAGCCACTAGACCACCGCGGTGAGGCAACACGTGCAATGTTAAGCGACATATTTCATTTTCTCACTTTTGTGCAAGTCTGTTGTGCTTCGCTTTGTTTACATGGTTTTTAAAATAAATCTTTCAGTCGTGAGATGTTGCTTGTTCTGTGCTTTCTGGCTCCACATGTTCCTCTTTCAATGCAGTAGCAACCATGCAATTTTTCCCACTTCTGCTATAGCAGCGTGTCAATATACAGGTCGTCAGTACTTCGAAAAGTAGCAGTAGTTTGATTCAGCAACAAACCCGGTCATGCTCTACACCCATGAGTGTAATTCGAAATTGAGGACTGTGATCCAAACATAGTGTTACGAACTATCCAGTTAGCGCACTCATCAGTTTGTGCACCTGAATTATGCAGAAATTATTTTTCTTTTCGACAAGCCTGAACCGAACTGCACATTGGTATGACGATAGTTATGGCGCGAGAACAAAGCGACGACACAGAGACAAGAAGGACACGAAGGACACGGTGTCTCTGCCTCTGTGTCGTCGTTTTGTTCTCGCGCTGTAACTATCGTCGTGCCATACCAACTAGCCCAAGCTGCCACACTTTAATGTACGTTGGTGTATGTGTTAGTGTTGCCAAACTGAAAGCAAGCGTCGGGAATACAGCGGAACGAGTTTCGCATGATAAATGTCATTAATATGAGGGGCTTAACGTCCCATAACCACGATATGATGAGAGATGCGGTAGTGAAGGGCTCCGGAATTTTAGGCCATGTGGTGTTCGTTAATGTGCACTGACGTCACGCAGTACACGGGTCTCTGCCATATCGCCTCCGTTGAAATACGACCGCCGCGATTGGGATCGAACCCGTGACCTTCGGGTCAGCAGCCGAGCACCCTAGCCACTGTTCCACCGAGGTGGACAGAGAGACAATAGAAAAAGGAAGACTGAGGTAAATTCACGAAAAAAAAATCTTGGCGCGAGCTAGCATAGCTGCCCTGCATTTTTTATCCTAAAGAGTAGGGAAGAATAGTTTCTTGTGTGCTGCATACATCAAATAATGTTCACGGGTAAACTTTGCCACTCGAAGTACGCACGCTCATTTGGATGTTAAGGTTGGGGCACACCGGCGACTAGCAGCGGTCGCGCGACCATTTGCGACTGGCGCTGGACAGTGGGCTTTGCCGCGTTAAGACTATGCATGCGAAGAAGCCGACTACACCGGTTTCACGCCAGTCAGGTTCGACCTACGGGAAGGCTCACGTGAGGGGCTCGCGTTGCAGGGGCGGCGCCAGGGGGGGGCAAGGGTGGGCTGGAGCCTTCCCAAAATTCTCGCCTGCCCCCCCTATGCCCACCCAAGTGCCCGAAAGCATATATTGAAAACCTAGTAGGAGCAGAGCTAGCTTGCCCCCCCGGAGGAACTCACTTTTCGTGGTTGCCCCCCCCCCCCCCCCCCAGTAAAAACATCCTGGCGCCGCCCCTGTCGCGTTGGCAGACATCAATAAACTAAAAAAAAAAACGGGTGGCTTTTAACTATAAAGAGATGGTTTCAAAGCAATGACACAATTGACTGTCAACGCTGAGAGACAGCTATTTGTAGGTTTTTGCTAGCTGTTGCTAATATTTTCAGCTCAGTAGTCGTTTGTCCGTGACTCACTGTAGGAGACCTACAAGATAAACTCGTTGAAAATGCACTGATCACGCACGCATGCACTTGTGTTTGAGTTGCAGAGCGCTCGCCACTCTTTGGGAGGCAGGTCAGAGATAATGCTTAATGTCACGACGCGCGCCTGCCGTAACTTCTTTTCTCCGTGTCATCCCTCTTTGCTTAGCTTCTAGGGCGTTCGTCAGTACGACAGAAGAGAGAGAGAGAGAAACAACATTTATTTACGCATCCGGCGTGCGGGAAGTCACCGGCCGCGCAGGGCGCGGGTGTTCCCTATCTGAAGACTATGGCTAATAGAGTCCTATAGTCCCAGAAAGCAATTAGATCGTGCATCAAATCTCTCTAACTGCTCCCGTACTTAACGGATTCAAAACTTTTTTTTTGTGGTGGTCGATTCGTGGGGCAACGGACTTTTTTTAGTGTACCCACTCGATAGTTACACAGAAGAGTTTTGCAGGGCCCCTTTAAACCGTCCTCGCCACGCTCTTGCGAATGGCCTCAGGCCTGGCCGACCATCCGAGCTGGATCGCTGGATTCACGGACTGCTACACCGATCTCCGTCAGACTTTCTGAACGATATGCATCAGTGGGCCTTCATTCATCGTGACCACTGAACTACGATTCTTGACTCGGGCTCAGAGATAGAGCACAGTTCATGCACAGTTCAGTACTGGTAAAAAGTTACCAGGCCACGCTTTCATAGAAGTACGCGGGATAGTGGCCTGGGAACTTATGACCCCCCCCCCCCCCCCCCCCCCGGACATCGCGGAAACCGGCCTAATTTAAGATAAATTGATCCTTTATGCCGTTGGGCACGCTTTCAGTATAGAAATTTAACAAAAATTTGAGACTAACATGAGACATGTAGGGTAGATGAATAAAATGATTTATGGCACGCAGACATCGAAACAATAAGAATGAGATTTGGCAGGCAGAACAGTGAAGGTTGCTTTTATAGTCTGAATTGGTGGCAACAGTAGTAGAGCTTTATTGGAAAACTGAAGATCGTCGGCCTGGCCTGAACCACTGTATCTCGGTCCAGCCGCATGGCCCCGATTTGGTATTGTTTCAAAGTACCGGAGCGTCTAGCCAACGATTTTCAATGACAGTGGCTACAGCCTTATTTGATAGTCCCGAGGAAAATGACAAAGGAAGCCCTAGGGCTTCCCATTAACGAAGTCCGCATTTTTATGGTCCAAGAGCTTCGCTGTATACACAGACGCCCGCAGGGGGGATGGGGGAGGGGACTCCCTAGTCACCTAGGCAGGGGATGCAAAGTCAGCCGCATACATTGATGCGCGCTGCGACTTGGAAAAAGGGGGGGGGAGGGGAGGGGGAGGGTGGGTTGTGAAGAAAGCCCCATACATTGACCTAACAGGAAGGGGAAGGCGCTGCAACAAACTTTTGCCCCCCCCCCCTCCCGAAAAGCCTGCGCATGCTTATGGCTGTATGCGCACATTTCCAGAGGACGTATTCTATGCCGGTGTATTGGTGTTTGCAGAGGCTACAGATAGCTTCCGAGGTAGATGCGAGTGAGGCATGTGTGCTCTATTTTGAAATGTCGACGTCTGTAGACGTCCCCTGTATACCTCTGGTGGTCTATGATGATGATGATGATCCTGGGATGATTGGCACCTATCCCACCCAGCGGATCGGCCTATTTAGATTCGTATGTGCATGGTTGCGGGTGTTCTTTTTGTTTCCTGCAATGTTGCTTGATTCATTGATTAATATTTGGGGTTTAACGTCCCAAAACCACCATATGATTATGAGTGACGCCGTAGTGTAGGAGGGCTCCGAAAATTTCGACCACCTGTGGCTCTTTAACCTGCACCCAAATCTGAGCACACGGGCCTACAGCATTTTCGCTTCCATCGAAAATTCCTGCTATGGGCCTTGGTCAATAAAAAAAAAAATCCCTTTGTATGGCATCTTTGTCTTATGGTTGTTTCGAAAGGTCATTGTCTCGAAGAAAGTAAAAGCGGGGAATTTAAAGCCAATCTAACGAGGTGGATACAAACGATCTAAAGTCACGTATTAATCGAATTTGAAGGTATTTTTGTTTTGTTTTGTCGCCAAGGGAAACTAGTTCATACCAACGATGTATATGATGATGATGATGTCCCCATATAGATGGCGTCATCCACAAAGGGGGATAGACCAACAACCTGGTGCTGGGTGATTAATGTAATGGACTATGAAACTAAAACAAAGCACAATTCCGATGGAGGCGGAAATGTTGTAGGCCCGTGTGCTCAGATTTGGGTGCACGTTAAACAATCCCAAGTGGTCGAAATTTCCGGAGCCCTCCACTAAGGCGTCTCTCATAATCATATGGTGGTTTTGGGACGTTAAACCCCACATATAAATCAATCAATCAACTAAAACAAAGCACGGAAATCAGTATAACAATAAAACTTCGAAGAAATGAAAATGATTACTGAACAAGCGGTCAGGCCATTTAAGCTTCCTGTTAGAAATAACGACGAATTGCGAACCGAGAATATGAGTACATAAAAATATACTAACACGGTAACCATTTTGTTATTTGATGTATTCGAACACAGTAGAGCAAATATCCCCGTGGCAGACCTAATCAAGTACTACCAAATGATAAAATTATTGCAACATTCATTACTAATCCTAACTTTTGAAATGGGAATTTTTTTTTATAACGACAGCGTCGGCAGAATAAAAGAAGTCTTTGATTGTTTCGATTTTGTTGCACAACATGCACCATGGGGAGGTCCTGAGTCCAGCATTGTTTAGGTAATAATGTAGCTGCGGAATTCTACAGCGTAATCTGGTGTAAGAAAGTTCTAACTGGTGAGGTACACACCACTGTTTGTTCCAGCAATGCCTCAGATGCACTAAATCTATACATTTATCCAATAATAGTTTACCTGTATCACTCTGCAAACGAGATTCCTCAATCTTAATACTGGCGCGTAAAATTAAGCCGTATCTGGTAGAACTGGGAAGGGTCCACTGAGGGATACTGTGGCTAAACGGTTCGCCATTGCGCTCAAATATAATCCTCGGTGGCCTGGTACTCACAGTAAATTAAGCTTTTGTAAACTTTTCGGTATTACAGGGTAAAGCGTATTCATCACTGCTAAATTTTTTGCCGCAGAAAGTGCAGTACACACACACACACACACACACACACACACACACACACACACACACACACACACACACTATATATATATATATATATATATATATATATATATATATATATATATATATATATATATATATATATATATATATATATATATATATATATATATATGCTGAACGTCTGCAAGTATGGCATGTGACTGCAGGTGATTCGATTGAAGGAATTTTGCGCAGAGCTAGAGAACAATAACCAATAATTCTGCAATGAATACAGGGATATAATCTGGGAGTCGAATTGAAAAGGACCAGTCAAGAGAAAAAAAAGAAAACGGCAGAAACAGAATCTTCTTCCTTCTTCACGCAGACGACACCAATCATTTGGAGCCAAAAGTGGTGAACGCAAATAGCATTCAAGGTGCGTGAAACAGAGCAACCTCGGTAGGAAATTCAAACAAGCTTGATAAAAATTTGCACTAAACCTGGCCCATTCGTAAAAAGCAAGGAAATCAGCATCGGTTTTCGTCTTTCTCGTTTTCTCCCACTTGAACGCAATGGACAATCGCGCGGGTGCTCGCGCCACGAGCGCCGCTCGTGCCGTGCCACAGGCTGCCACCGGCTACGAGGCACGGTCGACCGTTCCAGAGCAGCCTCCAGGGATCCGCCCGGCGCCCCGGAGCCTCGCCTTGTGAGTGGTCTTCGCCTTTCTATACCTCGCTTTGCTACTCATAGCGCTCGTTCTTGGCCCCTCGACGTGCATGGCACGACGTCTTGAGGCGGTTTGCGCCGCAAGTCGCCCTTCAAACCGGCGCAGACGTGATCGGTGCTTGGTTGACGTGGCCGTTCGGTCCCCTCGCCGCTTCAGTCGTGCCATCCAGAACCGTGACGCGAATAAGAGCTCTACTTACGCGTGATTCATTCGCCGCGAGCAACGGTATAATGTATACTTACAGCGACCCTCGCGTTCTCTGCTGCTGTTTGTCACGCGGAGTATCCTCCGACGTGCTCGTCCTCTAGTGTACTCCGAGCCTTGGGAGCGGCTGCTCCTGCTACCGACTCGTTGGCTATTTGTCGCCGTTGCATTATCCCTTGCTGGCTCTGTCGCGCGTCGTTCGATCACCAGTAGACTGCGTAATAGCTAGTATTCAGGTGTCTTATTTGTGACCGAAGAGCTCTTGCGAGACATGTACTGCTACCGCAAAGCTGAAATTCTGCCCCTTCAGTCAATTCTGCCCTAGCTGCACCTCTAGCTTAGCATGCGTGTTTACTTAGTAAAAAGGAGGTAGGCCTCTGGCTGAGGCGTACCTCCTTGCTTTACGGTTCATCACACCGTGTCTTTCACCCTTTGTATCCTCTGTTCTTCGATAGTGTTACCGAAAGATACATTCCACGCATGCTTTTCTTTCGCACTGTAAAAAAGCGTGGTGGAAGCCCTCGTCGTCGTCGTGATCATCATCATTATTGGCGCGCGCTTCGCGTTCTTCGCTTCGGGCGGCGAGCGCGTGCTTGCTCGTGCAGCTGGCGCTTCGTGGCCGGCCATGCGCGCGTGACCCTCGTGGCCTCGAGTCGGCCGGTCGGGCCAGTCCGAGCACTAGCGTCAGAACGGTCGGTCGCGTCCCGGGATGCCTCCGCCCCTATAGCTTGAGCCCAGCTGTCCTTCGGGAAGCTGGTGGCTTAGGCTTCCCAGGGTTTCTCCTCTTCCATCCGGGTGAGCCTGCCTCTGGCGTTCTTCGCCTCTTTCTTGGTTTATTCTCCCCATTTTCCGTTGTACGGGCCCTGCACCATTTTTTAGGCCTAACTTACGTGGGTGTGTCTTAGGCGTAGCGCGTTCGTTCGAACGCTTGGGCGCAAGGCCTAACGTGGCATTTTTTGCTAGGCACTTAGCCTTATTTGTGGCCTGCACTTCTTGCCTTTTGTGGCTATTGCTTTTGCCGTAGTCGTTTAGTCTGCGGTTTTTATTAGCTTTTACCACGGCGGTTAGCATCTAGAGGTTGATTGGTCGATTTCATTCTCGTGATGCCTTTCGGCTTGACTGGCCCGAGCACCTTGCGCTTTTTCGCGATACAACCCGGTCTTCTCTATTTTGCGTGGAGCAATGGCCAACTCGAAGTTTTTCTTCCGATTTTTCTTTTTCGCTTGGCACCAAAATTATTTTTTGTGGCCACAACTATTTTTCGCCCTGATCGCTTTATTTGCGGTTTCAGCTTTTACGGTTGCTGGACAATACAGTGGTTATTACTTGGCTTTTTGAGCTCGTGTGCTAGCTTGAGGCCCGACTGACCCCACTCGTTCACCATGTTTTACGCGGAGCTGTTTGATACATTCATATTTTGCGTGCAGTCACTGCTTATTGAACTGTTCTTAATGCCTGTTGCCTTTTCTGTTTTTCTTTTTCACTATTGTTCATAATTGTTGGCTTGATTGTGCCTGACATTTGTTTTTTTTTCCTACTGTGCAGCCGCCTCTGAGGCGATCCCTTTCATCGCTTCGGCCGCTTCCCGCCTACCACCGGCACCATGCCCGAGGAAGAGGATGATGATGCGAAGAAAAAGAAGGGAAAGAAGGGCTCCAAGGGCAAGAAGGGGAAGAAGGGATCCAAGGGGAAGAAGGGCAAGAAGGGCTCCAAGGGCAAAAAGGGGAAGAAGGGCTCCAAAGGCAAGAAAGGAAAGAAGTCTCCCAAGAAAGAGTCTGAGGGAGAGGCCTCTGCGACCGAAGAGGGAGGATCCGGCGCGTCCTCAGCTGGATCGTCGCCCAAGGCTTCTCCGGCAGCTAGCGCTCCGGCTGCTGCACCGGCTGCCGGAGGTTCACCGGCCGCCAAGCCCGCTGCCGGCTCAGCCCCTGGTGCTGCCGACGCTCAAGGCGCTGCCGGCCCCGTGCAGAAGATGGGTGGTTACTACAGCGAGGCACAATCCATGTACGACGACGGGTACGACGACGACTTCTACGTGGACATCACCTGCTATCCGCCACGAAGCCGTGGTGGTTCTCAGCAACAAGGCGGTTATGGAGGGTACGAGGACCCTTACGGCTATGGTCGCTGGGCCCCGCCGAGGCCGATGCAGATGCCCATGGGCATGGGCATGTGGGGAGGCATGGCGACCCGAGACGTGAGTCAGCAGATGGGTCCTCAGACAACCACCATACCTCCAGGCTCACCGCCGATGGCCTTCAAGACTCCGTCGACTACTGTGGTCGTCAACACGAGTGGTGAGAGGATCAACCGCAGCGGATCCCGCCCCATGTCGCCAGTGATGGGCATGGGTAGCATGCAAGGAATGGGTATGGGCATGCAAGGAATGGGTATGGGCATGCAAGGAATGGGCGGCATGCAAGGAATGGGTATGGGCATGCAAGGAATGGGTGGAATGAACATGCCTGCCATACCTGGAAACAAATCGCCCATCGTCATGTCGCAGCCGCTGACCGGGACCGGACTGACGCCCCAGATGCAGCAGCTCCTTCTGCGAGGAATGCCTGGATACACGGCCACTGTTGTGCTCATCCTGGTACCGAACCCTTAGACATCCGGAAACCGTAGCAATAAAACTTCAAATTGGCTCCACTCAGCCCATGCGTCCTTAGTCTTTATTAGTCCTAGGAGCATGCCTAGATAGGATACGCTTACAGCAGGGACGCTCGCGATAAGTTAGTGCAAGGACGAGTTCAGTTGGAATGCCTTGTGCCGTCCTAGTTACGAAAGGTAATTTCATTTGTTTCTTATTCTGCTAAGGGCATAAAATAAAACATTGAGAAACTTTTCGCTAGTGGCCGTCTCATGGAAACGAGAAAAAATGGATAGAAAGCGCCGGTATGATCGCGGGCCCGGTTCTCATCGCCTTGAAACCTCGGCCGTGCCGCAAAGAAGAAAAGTCTGTTTGCGCGACATTGACCTTCACAAGCTATTGTGGAATGCATATTGCAAGTTTGTTTGTTTGTCCCTTTTTTATCCTGGCACAACCCACCATGGGGGATCGGCCACGAAACGGTGTCTTGATATTTAAAAGGAAATGTTCATGATTTCGAAATGCTAAGTGAGTAATGAATTTGCTAGATTTTGATAATTTTTTAACGATGAACTTGACATTCCGTTCTTCTCGTCTCCCGAAGGAAATCGCGAACGGCATCGCAAACGCTCTACTGGCTACAACCCAGCACGGTAGTCCCAAAGGAAAGAAGAACCGGAAGGGATACATTTAATCTCAACTTCGAAGTGGTTCGTGATGGTGATGATGATGATGATGATGATGATGATGATGATGATGACCTCTTATGGATGGCGCTCACCCACAGAGGGGGATGGGCCAAGAACCGGGCGGCAGGATACTTAAATGAAACTAACATGAAAATGAAGCCAATCTGAAAAAGTAGTTCAAAAATAATACTACAAAAAAAGCAAAAATGTTTGCTGAGCAAGCGGTCAAACCATCTCTTGTTTTTGATAGTCATAACTACGAATTATAAACTAAAAAAGTGGTTCGTCTAGAAGTCTTTTCCTCTGATTGGTGAATAATCTGCACGTTAGAAAGAAATGATCAAGAAATTCACACTCATTGCAATGGGGGCATAATGGTGACTGTATACCAGACCAAACCTGTGTGGGTAAAAATTAAGTGGGGGGACTCGGCATCGTACTTTGGTAACTGCGATCTCGGTCCTTCTGACAAGTACAGTTGCCAATTTCCCACTTCGCTGAAACTTATTCTGCCGATTAGCAAAGCACCCACTCGGCCCCCGTAAAGCAACACGCGCTCCGGCCCATCTGGCCTCTTTGTTGATACTGTTGCTGCTGTTGATGGTTGGTTAAGCCTCTGAACATTTTATCATGGCCGGCACATTAAACCGCCCGCTCGTTGCGCAGCTCATATTTTGATGCCTGGTTAAATACCACGCCTGTTACACGCAATATCGCATGCCTTAATGACTTTCCTCGCGCTATTTTTATTCATATATTGTTTTTTTTCTTTCTTCGCAACTTCGAGCGTGGGTGTTGCTCTGGGGTAGAGGGTGAGGAGCAAGGAAGGAGCAATGACAGGGTGGTTAGACTCTAGGGTATAACTGCTTGTTACGCGGAAGAACAAAGGACAAAGCAAAGAGTATAAACAAACGAGCGTTCGTTTGTTTTTACTCCTTGCTTCGTCTTTCTTCGTCTCGCGCAAAGTGGCTAAAAGATGAGTTCGTTACAACTATAGGCCTGCTAGCAATTTCGCTTCAAACTATTTATCTTGATTTTTCGGTCACGGACAACGCTGATTTTTTGCTCACAACCAACGACACTGACGCCGGAATTTTGGCGAAACGAGCGCTATTGCGTTAAGATCTTCGGTGCTGCTAACCAGTACTCGCATTTGAATTTTACTCGCCTATCACGATGAACAATGTCTTGTTGAGGTAAGCTACAGAGACAGGGAATGGTAAGTTCCAGTGACAGATCAGCTACATATATAGACTGGGACCCCAAAGTGTGTTCGGCGAAAGCCTCTGGCCATTCGACTGACTATGTCATGCTCACGACCTGCTCTATAAGTTTATAGAGCAAGGTCGTGGTCATGCTTCTCCAAACAACTTGTTATGGAATCATCACCGGGCTGCTTGGGAGCCATTCGACTAACTCGACTACTCGAACGAGATTTCTGATGAAGGAGCGTTGCCGTGCGCGCCGCTGTGTCATCACGTGATCGCTTAGAAGGCGTGACGGGGCACGGATGGACGGATGGTCGGACGCCGCCGCGGTGCCACACGTCATTGCTGAGAGAGTGTGAGGGGGTGCCGACGCTGTGCCATCACGTGATTGCGGAATGTGAGAAAGCACGGACGGACGATCGAACGCCCGCCGCTGTACCATCATGGTAGTGCAAGTTGAAGAACATCACGTGGTCAAAGCTTCCATAGCTCTTTACTACCGTGTCCCTCATAATCACTTCAGTGTTTTGGGACGTAAAACTCTACATGTTATCATTATTAGTATTATTATTTAAGCCTCATTTACAATAAAGTTTGCACAGCACATCCGAATTTCGAAGAAGCATACGTTCATTATTTAATGTTAAAGTTCACGAATTGTTCTGGAATGTCTGGCTACATCAACAACGTCAGGACAGATATGCTTCCACACTTCGTTTTGAACGTGTTCCATAGGGACACCAACGAGGACGACGAAGTGGCTGGTGCCTCGCGATGCTCGTGCCACACGGGGCGCACTCAGATTCGAACAAGATTCGCTAAGGGCAGGACGGCGAATCCCGGCTCCCGTCCACCGAAGCCTTCCCGGCAACCTTACCTAGCAGCGGTAGTCGAGAAGCAGGCCACGACCTCTCCTCCGAGACCGCTACCAGTCCAGATCGCGGGAACGGCTAGGCGAAGACGTTTCGATTAGCTTTGCCAAATCTCCCAGAAGAGCCATGCAGAATCCGATGGTCCCTCATCCGCCGAGCGGTGCGCCGGGCTCGCCGACTACCGGGAGCGCGACGTTCGGCCGTACGCCATCCACCACCGTCGTCGTCAACCTGAGCCGGGAGAGGTTGAACCGGGGTGGAGCCCGACCCATCTTCCCGTCTTCCAGCGCGCTGCCGGTGCTGCAGAACATGCAGCGCGTGCAGCAACAGGGCGTGATGGGCACGGGACAGCAATCGGTGGGACCAATACAGCAATCCAACCTATTCCAGCAAACCGGAAGTTTTGGGCAGCAGGGATCCCTGGGCTCTGTGCTACCGGGAATGCAGGTAACGTTCCTCCCATTCAAAGGGATGCGTTTACGTGTAACGAAAGAAAGAAATACTCGTAAAAGAAATAGCGCCCGACCTACTTCCAGCTCTTTCTTTCTATAGAATGTTTCTCAGTTTGCGCTGATGTGTCCCTTTGACGTCGATCAACTCGCCCAGCCACAAGTACTCTCCTAACTACGCGATGGCTCGTACGAGATTTGGTTAGTGTTATATAGTGACTTTGTTTTCAGAATAAGAAGCGCTACTCGCACTTTCTCGGATTTTGGTCGACATGCCCGTCTCAATTTGTTTATTGCAATAGAAATTATATGGAAACTCTCCGCTGGTTTTCGCCGCCGTCGTCGGCGTGGGCGTCGATGTCATGCACCGCATATATATATATATATATATATATATATATATATATATATATATATATATATATATATATATATATATATATATATATATATATATATATATATATATGACAACGCAATAAAAAATCGAGAAAAAAAGACTCCGACGCGTGGAACGTGTGCCCTCCGCGTCGTCAGTGCGAGGCGTTAATTACTGAGCCACCAAAGGGTACCTCCTTCATTATTCAAACGGCAAGCTATTTATATCTATCTATTACCGTTGTTGGCGGGCATCTCGGGGGGGGGGGGGGGGCTTTTGAATTTTCAGCATTATCAGCAAGATGGCGCCGTGAGCGGGCGGCGGTGCTCATGTTGGCTCCGGCGGCTCTCGTCTCTCACGCGTACTCTGGCCCGCGTATAAGAAGGTGTACGCTTGATCACGCGCCCTTATTTTGCAGTGGGGAGAAACGTACGTATTGGCTGATGTTGGGCTTGCACTGGAATGATTCTGTTGTAGTTACGGGGCGCACAAAGGTCACTGAAATCGTTGCACAGCCTCCGTTTGCGAAAAGGGCGCGCTTTTCAGACGCAGCGAAGCAACAACTGAAACGGTTATTCGCGTTCATCTGTTCTTGTGAGTACGTTTCGTGCGTCATTTGTGCGTGAGAAACCCGGGGCACATTTCGATCTGCTTGTCATTCTGCGCGTGACCTTCCAATTTGTTGCTATCGCGTTCGTTGCTTCGCCTTTGTGGCAAAGCTGTGACTTTTTGATAGTTAGAAATTTGTCTTCGTTGTCAGTATCAGCGTCAGCGTTAGGCGAGTTTCAAAGAGCGCGTGGTGATTCGACCAGGTGATTCCACAAGGAATCAGCTGAAGCGGTAGGAAGACACGTGCCGAAAAAAAAGTATTATTTATGCTAGTTCGTAATACGGAAGAGTGTGATTGGATGTGTAGGTACACCATGATTGCGAATTCCTATCGGCGCATGAGACACGGGAATGGACACAGCGCTCTATGTAAATTTTTCTGTACCCTCATATCTTTTTGCGCTGGTTAGAATGAGTAATCACTAATAATTCAACCCCAACCAAAATGGGACAAAGCAAGGACCACACGTGAGATTGACCATTCGTTAAACTGCCATTGGAGATGTGTGGTTATTAATGGTTGTGGTAGCACACGCTACGGCTTGCGTCATCCTTATTGTGGTTATGGCGTGTTAAACCCTGGAAGTTAACGACTTTTTTTTTTATTCCGGGGGTGGGAATATGGTCTCCGGATGATTGCCCTCTCTGTAGTCCTGAGATGCACACAGTGTGATAACTGAGTTAAGGGGCCAGTAACAACATTTTAGGTGCTTGAGAAATGACCGCTTCAATCGCGCCTAACCGAATTAGCAAGTCAATATAATGTTTAACGTACAGTTCGTTTTTTACGATGTTTACTAGAGGAAAGTGGTGCTCTATGTTCTGCAACTTTGAAAATAACGAATTCACCTAGTCTTCGAATCAGCGGTTTTGAACGCACTAATGGATTTGCTATAGTCGTGTTTAGGTTTTCCTTTCGGATGAAAGAATGTCTCGTTGCGAATCTAGGGAGCTGACATGAATCGATCGTCATCCTAAAACTTGAAAGTAGTGAAGCTGGACTGCTCAACAGTGTCTTGCGACAAAGCGGTTGCGAGCCATACAAAGCCACAAGAAGTCGAAGGAACGTAGCTTAAGTAAATCCATGTACTACTACTAATCTTACCCACGTTTGCTGAACCACCATTTTTTCTCCGTAATGTGCTACATTGAAATTATGTGGTTCAGTGGAATAAGACTTCAGTTACGTGATTTTTTGGCGTCTTTTATATGCCATGACAGGGAACAATGGGTGGACTCCCGGGACTTCAGGGCCTCCAAGGATTACCACAGGGCATAACCGGCATGCAGCAGAACGTGCCCAGCCTCATGGGTCAAGCCACGATAGGAGCGCCCCCCGGAAACATGTCTATCGGCGTCAATCTCGGCATGGGCCTGCAGCAGCAACAACAATCGCAGTTAAACAACCTACTGGCGCAACAGCAGGCCGCCTCCAACCTGTTGGGTGGCCAGCGGTCTAGCCTGCTCGGCGGACAACAATCCGGCCTGATTGGGCAACAGTCCAGCCTGCTTGGTCAGCAGTCCAGCCTGCTTGGTCAGCAGTCCAACTTGCTGGCCGCTCTGCAGGCTCAGCAGCAGAACCGCATGCTGGGACAGCAGGGCTCGGGCCAGCTTATGGGCATGGGTCAGTTGGGCGGAGCGAACCAGTTGGGAATGACGAACAACATGCTCACCGGATCGATGTCTTCCAACCCGCAGATGGGACTGCTCAGCGCCAACCTCATGTCGAGCAGCCCACAAATTGGCCAGCAAAAGTCACGTGAGTGTACAGCGTAAACATTTCGTCGATCAAGCTTACAACTCGCGCCAAAACAAGGTCTATCTTGAGCGATGCGATTGCTTGGGCAAGTTGGTGACACTGCGCATAGTAAAAGAGACATGCTTCCTGTTATTGTTGCGCTTCGAATGTTACCTTGATTGGTAACGTGGGGCTCCTGAATTAATGGGACGGACATTAGCTAAGTTGAGTATTGGGCTAGTTCGTTCTTCGCGATTAAGAAACTGCGCCACAGTTAATGCGTAATACAATGTTGGAGGAAACCAAATGGACAACACAAGCGCAATACAAGTGGGCAATACAAGCGCGTACTGTCCCCTTAGTTTTACGTCTTCTCCCTTTATATTAGGCATTACTCTGGCACAGTGTTTCATTCACGTACATTAGCATATAATTTAATTATGAAATGCTAATGTACCTGTCGTACATGTCGCACTTTACACCAACCCCAGCGTACCTGTCGCATTTTTACCCCAACAAGCTACGATTACGTGCGATGATAACCTCAGTGCTTTGTGCTATTCTTCTTGACTTTATACCTTGACCTTATAGTGCCGTATCTTGCTTCGGCTTTGCAGAGATCGCCTTGAACGCGCTAATGCCCGCATCGTCCCGGGCATCGAAGCCCATGCTTCAGGCCATGGAGACCCTGCAGGGCGGATCGCCTGGTATGCAGGGCATCTCGAGCTCCCCCGCAATCCCAGGCACGCCGGCGCCCATCGTCATGTCGCAGCCAATCACGAACGCCGGCTTGGCACCGCAGATGCAGCACCTCCTCCTCAAGGGCCTGCCCGGTTACACCTCCACGCTTGTCCTCATCCTCGTGCCCCAAGAGTAGCCAAGAGGTTCGCCGTCCGCCGCCCGCTCCTTCATAACTGTTTTCCAGCGGCAATAAATTCTCGCTTAATGCCCATTAGCGTCGTGTCTCTTGAGATCGCAGCAAAGTAAAGCCAGCTGATTGTGAACCATACCGACGGCTGGCCCGAGGCGTAGCCACAATTGAAGACGCCGACCGCGCACCTGCCTTTGTCCCATGAAAAGTGTTCCCATTGTACTCCTTTAAAGAAATTTATGAGCCATGCTTCTGGAAACATCTATACAGACTACTTCAATCGTTTAGTGTTCGGTCATAGCGAGGTTATGTAAGAAAGAGAAAAAAAAAACGTTTATTAGGTGGTCAAAAAGCATGTGGAGGGGTCCCTTAACCAGGAACCATCTGGCTTGGACCGCCTGCTGTGCCCGCGCAACGAGTCGTTAGTCGTTAGGCGTTAGTCGATGAGGTCCGGCTTGGAGATCGCAGACTCCCACGCTTCAATGAGGAAGTTTGGGTCTGCATTTAATGCTATATTACTTGAGTGGCAAGTACGAAGTAAAATGACTATGAAGGTAGAAGGCTAGCGAAGCTGTGCACAAATTATGGGCACGCCTATGCGTCGTCGTCTTCATCATCATCAGCCTAACTACGTTTTCATCAGGTTAAATGCTTTTCTTACGTTCCGTCAGTCAACGCGGTCCTATGCTTTGTTCTGCCACTACATACCTGCAAACTTCTTAATCTCATTTGCCCGCCTAACCTATTTTTTTTCTCCTCCTCACACGTTTGTTAAAATGTACAATCGGTCAAAGTGTCCACGGATGTCAAAACGTACTATGAGCGTACATTTTCGGGCAGGGTATACAGCTCACTATATATATGGCCGATTTACAGATCACTTTTGGTGTGTTCATGTTTGAAACCACATCCATTTTCATTTAAGTCGTCTGGCTCATCCTTCAAATATTACACGAAAAAATTATGGTTAAACAACAATTTTGTTTATTTGTAATGAATGTTTTTTCACCATTTCATAATTTGTATTCCTACCTATTCCCGTTTTATAGTGTCGTATAATGTTCTGCTAACTATATTACCTTTTATATTGCACTCTTGATGCTGTCTGATCACCATCCTTGCGCTCCACTAATGATGCCGGGGGTCCCCATGAGAGTTTCACACCTTGAGACATCTTGATGATGTACGCACAGGTATCATACAAGCCTTAATTTGTACCTGCAATGATAACGAACGAAATTGAGCTGGAACTTGAACTTGAGGAAGTTTAAAGAACCCATGCATGACAAGTTGACCAGGTGCCAGCAGGTTGCCTTGTGCCGACTTTGAACCCGTTCATCCCCATGCCCATGTATTTATGCACACACACACACACACACACACACACACACACACACACACACACACACACACACACACACACACACACACACACACACACACACTATATATATATATATATATATATATATATATATATATTGGAGGAGCGTTTGTCGCCGGATCCGGGAATAATAGGAGAATAAAAGGAGTTTGACTCACAAGTGAAAAGATTTTTTACTTGACGTTTCGACCGTGGGCCCGGCCTTCGTCAGTCGAAACGTCAGCCGAAACGACGGTCGAAACGTCAAGTAAAAAATCTTTTCACTTGTGAGTCAAACTCCTTTTATTCTCCTATATATATATATATATATATATATATATATATATATATATATATATATATATATATATATATATTGTAATGACGAAAACCGAAACTGGAACTCTCTCTGGCACAGACTCGCATGCTAGGAGGAAGAGGACGAAGACGAAGCAGAATAAGAACAGCCGGCCTGCAGCAAAGGCGTTGTGTCTTATTTCTCGTCGTTACAATGGCGCAGTCGACGAAGAAGACGTCATACGTCCCGGCTTCGTCATCCAGGACGCCCGCCGACATGCAGATGCGGTAAGCGTCGCTTGGGGACGGCGTCAAGGCCTCCTCAGCAGCTGTTCACCTGCCGCCACTGCCACCACCGTTCGGGGATGGCGCCAAGGCCTCCTCGGCGGCTTTAGTATACCCATCACCGGTATTTCTTCATGAAAAGGGACACCGTCTACGCGTCCTTCGCCACGGATTGTGCCGTGAGCACAGGTCGACAAGTGAACCCTGCGGCACAAGCCACCTGTCCGTACCCTCGTGGATCATCGGCAGCGTGGTTCTCTCATCGTAAAAACGCTGTTCACGCTTCCTCGATCATGGAGCCGACAGCCCTCCTGCAGCCGGGAGCACCTGTGCCGCCATTCGGGGACGGCGTCCAGGCCTTCTCGATGGCTCCTGGGCAGGCTTGCCCCGGCCCCACCACGACAGTACATGGCCTGTCGTTGACCGGGAATGCCGTTCACGCTTCCCACTGCGACAACGTCCTGCTCAGTGCTTCATCGGCACCTCAGCCGCTCAGGGGTGCTGTTCAAGCTCCCTCGGCCGAGGGTACCACAGCAGTGAGTACGCTGATCGGGGAACACGTCCCCACTGGCTCCGCATGTGGGCCGCCCGAGAGTGCCACCGAGCTTTCGCGCACCATTGCGCGACTCCGCCTCGAGGTCGGCGCCCTGACAGCGTCGAGTTCTGCGATATTCCCTGCTGCCTTGCCGGGACTTCACATTATCGATGAGGCGTTGGCCGCGGCCGCCTCGCAAGACCATTCAACAACTTCCCCCGAGAGCCGCAGCAAGCTCCAGTATACTCTCGCGGCTCTTTCACACCAACTTGGCTGTGTGGCGTCGCTATTTTCTGGAGCTTCGCCTGCCGTGACACCACCACCGGCTGCCTCCGAGCTACCCGAGTTTCGCGGCTTCCAGGACGATGCCGTCGATTGGGTGGCTACCATCAATGCTCTCGGAGCTCGCAAGGGATGGAGCGACAATCAGAAGTGGTGCGTGGCCTTAGACCGCCTTCAAAATCCTGCTGCTGCGTGGCACAGGTACGAAGGCGTGCGGCAGCAGTCCTGGGCGGACTGGAGCGCCAAGCTCATTGCTGCGTTTGGAAGAATTGAGTCTGACCTCACTGCTACCTCTCATTCTACCCTCGCCACTACCGAGCAAGGGGCTATTGAGAAGCACAACGACGAGGCAGCTGCACCCTCTGCCAACCTGCCCTACCTCGGAGATCAACCTCACGAGGCGCCGCGCCCCCCTACAGCTGTGCCGCGTGCCCCCTCCCCGGACAGCTTCCCAGAGTACCCTGCGGCAATCATCGAGACAAGCTGGACGGTGTACTCCTCCGGGCAGATCTCTGACTCCGCGTCGACACCTGACACACAATTACCCTTGACCCAACTTAGGACCGCCTATAAAGCACAGAAGCCAGTGAGCCAGCCTCCAAGCTGGTCAGCCCCAAATGGCCTGGATCCATTGACCTGCTGCGTGACGACGGCGGCTCTTTCACAACCAGCCGGAGACCAAGCACACGTCACAACGGCCAGTTTGACCCATAGTAAGGAGCCGCACCATCCCCTGCCACCTTTGCCGTCATTGGCCGAGTGCGTGGACGCTCGTACTTGCCAAATGCCGTCTCCCCTAACGAGCCACAAGTGCCTACTCCACCTGAGGAGGATGCCATCGAAGTCATTCCGGTGCAGTTCACGGTTGCTCCGGATGGCGAGGCAACTGGCCATGTCGACATGAACGCACGTGACGGATTGGCAAAAACCTCCACTTCGACCAGCAGTGCATCAGCGAAGACGCTAGAGCACGACTTGCGTCGCAAGTCTACGCGCAAAGTCTACACAGCGATGTCGCTGATATCTATCGATATAGCCCATCGTACCTTCCCTCGCTCTGAACAACGCAGGCGTCCCCGCTCAGTGTGGGCCGCAGTACTGCATACTGGTGTCCCTGCATGTCATCCAAGCAGCGAAGGGGTAGTCATCGCGATGGTCCGCCACAATGCGATCACTCCGCACCAGCCAGTATCACCTGCTGGGTTTACATTCTCCAGGTGACTACATTAACTTGCCGCGCGGACGCGACCTGCAACGACCACCTCGACACAGCCATGGAGCCGACAGCCCTCCTGCAGCCGGGAGCACCTGTGCCGCCATTCGGGGACGGCGTCCAGGCCTTCTCGATGGCTCCTGGGCAGGCTTGCCCCGGCCCCACCACGACAGTACATGGCCTGTCGTTGACCGGGAATGCCGTTCACGCTTCCCACTGCGACAACGTCCTGCTCAGTGCTTCATCGGCACCTCAGCCGCTCAGGGGTGCTGTTCAAGCTCCCTCGGCCGAGGGTACCACAGCAGTGAGTACGCTGATCGGGGAACACGTCCCCACTGGCTCCGCATGTGGGCCGCCCGAGAGTGCCACCGAGCTTTCGCGCACCATTGCGCGACTCCGCCTCGAGGTCGGCGCCCTGACAGCGTCGAGTTCTGCGATATTCCCTGCTGCCTTGCCGGGACTTCACATTATCGATGAGGCGTTGGCCGCGGCCGCCTCGCAAGACCATTCAACAACTTCCCCCGAGAGCCGCAGCAAGCTCCAGTATACTCTCGCGGCTCTTTCACACCAACTTGGCTGTGTGGCGTCGCTATTTTCTGGAGCTTCGCCTGCCGTGACACCACCACCGGCTGCCTCCGAGCTACCCGAGTTTCGCGGCTTCCAGGACGATGCCGTCGATTGGGTGGCTACCATCAATGCTCTCGGAGCTCGCAAGGGATGGAGCGACAATCAGAAGTGGTGCGTGGCCTTAGACCGCCTTCAAAATCCTGCTGCTGCGTGGCACAGGTACGAAGGCGTGCGGCAGCAGTCCTGGGCGGACTGGAGCGCCAAGCTCATTGCTGCGTTTGGAAGAATTGAGTCTGACCTCACTGCTACCTCTCATTCTACCCTCGCCACTACCGAGCAAGGGGCTATTGAGAAGCACAACGACGAGGCAGCTGCACCCTCTGCCAACCTGCCCTACCTCGGAGATCAACCTCACGAGGCGCCGCGCCCCCCTACAGCTGTGCCGCGTGCCCCCTCCCCGGACAGCTTCCCAGAGTACCCTGCGGCAATCATCGAGACAAGCTGGACGGTGTACTCCTCCGGGCAGATCTCTGACTCCGCGTCGACACCTGACACACAATTACCCTTGACCCAACTTAGGACCGCCTATAAAGCACAGAAGCCAGTGAGCCAGCCTCCAAGCTGGTCAGCCCCAAATGGCCTGGATCCATTGACCTGCTGCGTGACGACGGCGGCTCTTTCACAACCAGCCGGAGACCAAGCACACGTCACAACGGCCAGTTTGACCCATAGTAAGGAGCCGCACCATCCCCTGCCACCTTTGCCGTCATTGGCCGAGTGCGTGGACGCTCGTAACTTGCCAAATGCCGTCTCCCCTAACGAGCCACAAGTGCCTACTCCACCTGAGGAGGATGCCATCGAAGTCATTCCGGTGCAGTTCACGGTTGCTCCGGATGGCGAGGCAACTGGCCATGTCGACATGAACGCACGTGACGGATTGGCAAAAACCTCCACTTCGACCAGCAGTGCATCAGCGAAGACGCTAGAGCACGACTTGCGTCGCAAGTCTACGCGCAAAGTCTACACAGCGATGTCGCTGATATCTATCGATATAGCCCATCGTACCTTCCCTCGCTCTGAACAACGCAGGCGTCCCCGCTCAGTGTGGGCCGCAGTACTGCATACTGGTGTCCCTGCAATGTCATCCAAGCAGCGAAGGGGTAGTCATCGCGATGGTCCGCCACCAATGCGATCACTCCGCACCAGCCAGTATCACCTGCTGGGTTTACATTCTCCAGGTGACTACATTAACTTGCCGCGCGGACGCGACCTGCAACGACCACCTCGACACAGCCAGGGTCGTCCACCAGAGTACAGGACAGTTCCACAGGACAGCTCGAGGCGTGCACATGACAGACTACCACGGCACTCCCAGTGCCGCCCTCCAGAGAAAATTGCCCTTTGCGCGCTAGCAGTCATGGCCGAGTGTAATGACGAAAACCGAAACTGGAACTCTCTCTGGCACAGACTCGCATGCTAGGAGGAAGAGGACGAAGACGAAGCAGAATAAGAACAGCCGGCCTGCAGCAAAGGCGTTGTGTCTTATTTCTCGTCGTTACAATATATATATATATATATATATATATATATATATATATATATATATATATCCCGACACGATTTATCTGTATTTCTCGCATTGTGGGAAGATGTATAAAGCATAAGTGGTGACCCTCCCTTTCTGCCCCTCCCCCCCCTTTTGCCCACCATCAAGAGCTTCTGGCTACACACCTGCCCTGTTTCCAAATTGTGACATTTTATTTGGCTTGCATTTATGTTAACCGCCTGCTTCTTGGGCAATCTCCCATAAAGGGCAGGAAACCAGTGTTAAAAAGCAAGCAAACAGGCAAGTCACCGTATGGAGTGATGATGATGTCCCTCTCATATTTCTGCCACTGATCCACAAATGAGGACTGGCCAGGAATTGCACGGCACGATCTTTACGTTAGTGGAAAAGAAGAAGAGTCTCGCGCCATCATCATCTTCAGACCCAGGAAGGGACGTGTCAGCAAACGCGCCCCGTAAAGCGAGAAAAAAACTGGCCCCTGCGTATCATCGATGCGGCGCGTTATGACCTAAAACGACGTACTGACGGTTTGGGCTAGGGGGGACCAGCACGGAACGCCGAATCGTGGCAGCTCGCTTACCCAAAGGTCAGTTTACTCAACTGTGCGCATAATCGGTGCATGAAGGTCACGCATGCCTCACGCATATAATCGCTAGCTTTAGAAAGTCGCGAACGAAACCGAGACAATTTTGACAGCAACATGAACAAAGTTTTTGCATATCAAGAGCTCAGATAGACTCGCCTGGGCATGTTACTACTAGTGTTGAAGCATGCCGTCAGAATTACTCGGAAACCCGCTGCGCTGGTATGGTGGATATTGTGGTGTTGTGGCGCCATCATTGAGAAGGATGCGCAATGTTTGTCGTGTTGTTGTGTGCTTTACATATAGATGTCGTTGCAGACAGGCACACGTGATTGTCAGCAGCCAATTACGTGTGAACGCGTCGCTTCGTGGTGTGGCTTTGATAAACGGCTGCTGGTCAGCCGAGTCGTTGTTAAGCTTCCGTGGAGTATACGTTTGACTCACTCGTGTCGGTGGGCCGATTGCCGGCGCGCGCTGAGCTCCGCGTCCAATCGTCGGGCTCTTTGCCGTCTTTCGGACGCCGCCCGCCCGCCGACACAACAGATATGGTGCTCAACTGCTAAGGTCGTGGGATCGAATCCCGTTCAAGGCAGTCGCATTTCAATATAGAGGTGAAATGCTACAAGCTACTGCACTTGAACATACATATGCACGTTAAAGAAGGGAACCCCAGCTGGCCGAAATTTCTGGACACCATCACTACGGGATCTCTCACGATCATTTTGTGGTTGTGGGGTGTAAAACCCACGAAGTTATAATTGCTCCGAGGAATCTGAGAGGTGTCGCGTAATGAGTTCATCGTCAACAATATATTTTAAATGCCACATGAAGCTGGGGATAATGAACTAGCAAACTGAGACCATTGGAGGGCACCTTAGGATATAATGAATTGGGCGGTGCGGTATCTCGAGGGAATGCACGTTTCTCTACACCATTCAGTCATGCAAATATGGGGAAGTGGCAAATTAATTTTCCAACTGGATTAATCCATTTCAAGAGATAGCAAGGGAGACAAATGCAAGCGTTGATGACTCTCTTACAAGGCATCGATTTGCAGAACTTTACTTGACAAGACAAATCGTCATCCTTGCTATTACTTCCACCGGTTTTCAAGCCCCATTCTGAAATCGTCCCTCAGGCCACCTTATCTTAAGCATCGCTTTGAAGCACAGCGGTAGCGTGATGACACCAACATCGTCACTATTCCCGTTGTTTTCGCGCCTACGCGGTAGATGATGAAAAGGTGATGACATAATGATAATTGTTAGAGTTTAACGTCCCATAATTACAATATGATTATGAGCGACGCCATGTAGTGGAGGGCTCCGGAAATTTCGACCACCTGTGATTGCTTAACGTGCGCCTAAATCAAAGCACGTGGGCCTCTAGGATTTTTGACTCCATCGCAAATGCGGCCGCCACAGCTGGGATTCGATCCAGTGACCTATGGGTCAGTAGGCGAGTGCTTTAACCGTTAGACCACCATGGCGGGCAATAGGTGATGACATCTAAGACGAAAGCCTAAAACATCATGAGGGTCAGCGCAAAGATAGGCACGAAAAACAAGAGTGTGCACGACGCAGACACTGCCTATCATCTGAAAATTTAATTAAAAACCGTAGCAAGACTCGTGCAATTTGTGTGTTTGCGAAAGCCGTGATGAGTACACTTCGGCTTGCCCAATTGGCGAAATGGCGTTAGATGCCTCATCATGACATCATATGTCACAAGCCTTCTGACTTTATCGTGACGTTTTTTAAACGACGTTCTTGCTCTGTCAAAAGTGGGCTGATCCTAGAGGTACTGCGATAACGTGTGAGGTGTAGTAAGCTTCCAACGCCTCATATCTCAGAGGCAGCGCTTTTTCACGCTGGGTGCGCGGGGCTTTCAGCCGGGGAAGCGAAGTACGGGTCGATACAGTCGACCGTGAAAAAGAAGCTGAAGAAGAAGAAAAAAGAGATAGTTTTTACCTTCCCTTCGTCTTACGCCACTGCATAAGAGGCCGTTGATATTTGACTGGGGAAAGAAAGTAAAGTATGGATACGAGGGCACAAGAGAAAAAACATACAACGCAGAAGCCAGAACCAAACGTCGCAAAGTTGTTCCACCAATTTTAGTTGTATTTCCTGCTTTTCAGTGACAATACTCGAGTCCTTTTTGATTATTATACAAAGCAAAACAATTTACTTTTATATACTGCAGGTCCCAAAATAACATTGCCTCTGACATTCACGCATGGGTAGCACGTCCTCATTGACCTATTGACGAATGTTGCGAAACGATAACAAGATGTGCCCTATAATTTCCGCGCTTCCCGGTCGTGCTACACAAGTATTGCCATTGATTAGCAGAAATTCACCTACAACTTTTGTTCTGTCTCTCCTAACAGAACCTTTTGGAGTGCGCCGGCGACCAACATGCCGGAGGAAGAAGAGGAAGACGGCAAAAAGGGCGCGAAAGGTGGCAAGAAGGCCGACAAAGTCAAAAAGGGTGACAAGAAAGGCGGCAAAGACAAAGGGGGCAAAGGCAAAGGGGGCAAAGACAAAGGAGGCAAAGGCGGCAAGGATAAGGGAAGCAAAGGCAAAGGAGGCAAAAGCGAAAAGGGCAAAGGGGGTAAAGGCAAGAGTGGAAGCAAGAGTGGAAGCAAGGGTGGAAGCAAGGGCGGAAGCAAGAGTGGAAGCAAGCCAAGCAGCACCGAAGGGAGCGTCGGCAAGAACGACGAGAAAAAAGATGCAGACCTCAAGCCCAGCAAGGAGTCCATTAAGAGTCCTCTGATCGGTTCGGCAACGGAACATCAGCATGAAACCGAGGACAAGCACGAGGGAGGAGCCAAAATCCAGAAGCACGAAGAAAAACCGGGCGAAGGGACGCCACATGGGCACGGGCCCCTCAAGCCGGAAGAAGCGAAGGAAGGCGGCGAGAACAAAGACGGGAAACACGATACCGACCACAAAGAAGGCGGTGTTCTGTTGCCTTTGGGCTCAAAGGAGAAACACGACAAACACGACGGTCATCATAAAGTAGGTGAGATGTTTCCTCCTTCGGACTCCAAGGAGAAACATGACAAACATGACGCCCACCATAAGGAGGGTGGTGGGCTGTCTCCGTCGCACTCGAAGGAGAAACACGCCAAACACGACGCCCACCATAAGGAGGGCGGCATCATGTCTCCGTCACACTCAAAGGAGAAACATGGCAAACGCAACGTCTCTGAGAAGTCGTCAGGAAGCGAGAAGTCTTCCACCAAGAGTAGTAGCTCCACAGAAAAGACCGATACTTCCAAGTCCGAGACCAGCGAAAAGTCGTCCGAACAGTCCGGCAGCAAGACTGAAAGTGGGCCCGGGCACAAGAAGCCGTCCATCTTGAGCCACCACAAGAGAGGCGAACACTCGAAGGGCGCACCTCGGTCGCTGACGGCCCATGGTCCGGTGTACGCCGAGCATTACTTCGGCGATGAATCGGACGATGACGGCCAGAGCTACATCGAGATTCAGATGTTCGGCCGCCGGCACTCGGATGGACTCGCCGACCAAGCGTCGTATGGGGCATGGAACCAGCACTACTACGACGCGCCACCGCCTCCCACAGCCCAAGGGGCCACAGCTTCGTTCACCTGTTACAGCCCCGACGGTGCACAACTGCAAGCCGCCGGCCAATGGTCGTCCAACCAGCAGCTCGTCTCGAGTCCCGAACCCGGAGGCTATAGCGAGCAATACGACGACCTCACAGTGTCTGTGTGGCGGGGCCCTCAGCAACAGGGTATTACCATGGACGCCGGGAGGAGTATGATGATCGCGGAGAAGCTCAAAGAAATGCAGCAGGGTTTGGCGCAGCCCCTGCCGGATGATCCGGTGACCACGGAGCGCGTCATTTACGAAGTGACACGCGGCAGACCTTGTAGCCAGGCCGTAGATTTGTCTGGAGCGCCTCCGCTTCGAGCTTCCAGTGGGCCCCTAGTTGCGCGAAGAAGCCAAGGAGCAGGCCAGTTCTACGGTCCTCCAGGAATCAGCCAAGCTGTTGTTCGAGTAAGGTATGTTTCTGTCCTTCAATACCTTCGATAGATGCGATTTCTGAACAGGGCTGATGCCGGCATAAAATAATGAGGACAGGAAACATCTGGAGGTCCTCAGGTGGGCCTGTTTGTTCATCAACATCGTGACATGTCAGCGCAACAACAACAACAACAACAAAAAAAAACGGGACAGTGAACACATTTCGCATGGTATCCTGTGATGTGCCCTATGGGCTCAATTTATGGGCCCGTTTTAAGCTCTGCTCTGTCACATTGAGCAATTGCGTAACTATGCATGTAACGTATGTTTCAAATCATGCCTAATCTTTCATAAATGTTTCTGCTCCAGTACCATTATAATCTGTATAGCAAAGTATTTTTCTGGGACAATAATCTCACGTAGTTTTAAATGCTCACCCCGTGACACAGCAATCCGGAGAAGCCGTGGGTCCTCCGAGCCTACATTACATTTCCAATCATTGTACGACTGTTGTTCGAGATGAACTTAGTTAGGCTTGCTGCAGCTTTTTTGCTTCCGCAAGGCGACGTACAATGAAAAGTATTAACTCTAGGTAGTGTAGGTCACTTTGAATACTAGTTACAAACTGCGGAAAGCTAAAGTGAAAGGCATCTTATCAATGACTTCCGATTCAAACGCTTCTGGGGGCAGGCGACAAAAACAAACAAACAAACAAGAAAAATGGCTGATTCATCCGTCATAGGAATCGGTATAACACTAAAGCGAATCGTGTCTACACAGAAGTGATTATTTATTGTGCATTGATATATGAGAGCTTGCTCAATGTCTATTGGTGTTTGGCAGACAGCATCATTTGACTTTGACTTGGATGCACCCCCTTGACGCCTGGTGCCACATCTCTAGCCTAAAGACTAACGCCCATGACCAAGATTTAACCATTATAGGAGATGAAGTAGTTAAAGAAGCCTTGCAACACTTTTAGAAGTACCCACGGAATGAATTCAGTAAAGGACTTTATTGCCTCACGAATTGACGCTGCGAAAAGTCTTTAGAATTCGTCCTGTACGAGCGGAGTTACAAAGATATGTCTCACGCTGCCACTACTATCTCTCTTCTCTCGTCCTGACGAAAGCACAGTTGGCTAAGCAGGGAAGGTTCACAAGGGGGAAGAAAATACGTCACGCGTGCCTCTTGACCTTGAGCACTTTCTTTCTTTTGCCTTTTTTTAATCAAACACCCGGCCTTCCAGTGCAATCGCACGTGCCCGCACGGACAGGTCATGGTCTCTCGCGGCGGCCGCATATATATGTATACTCCCGAGCGCGCCCTACTCAACCCAGCCGACGGCGTGATAGTCGGGCCTGTGACGCAGCTATTTTTGAGTATGCAGCAGGAGTTGACGAGACAAGAGAGAGAGAGAGAGCGATTTTTAGCCGATTCTGAGAATGTGTTGCAGATTTCAGGACGTGTGCTGTGCTATAATGTTTGAATCGCGTGTTCTCTTAACCCTCGACTACTGATCGGCAGGGTTTTTTTTGGCAATGCTCAAAAAGTGTTGGAGGGTGGCCCCTTTAACATACACCTTATGGAGACAGCATATATTGTGAATCCCGCGGAAAAATAACATCAACAAGCACGTAAGAAACACTGGTACTTAATATGCACTACTTTAAAGCGTTGCCACTTCAGAGAAACAGTAGGTTGTGTGCTCCCGAGTAATAGGGTAATCTACACCGGCACTCATGCATTCAGTACCACACTGCATATCGGCAATTTAAGATGCAGAAATTCGTAAACTGAGCAGCGAACATGCGAAATATGAACTTCCCCCTAGCGTGTTTCTCGCTACAACAAGGCGCAACGTTCGCCCGTCGACATGATTACCTTTCTGCAGGTTTTTTTTTAATAGCCGGTGCTATCGCATTCTAAGCAGTACGTGGATGAGAAACACCTTCGGTGTGTAAAAGTTGCACTACCCTCACAACGTGCCGTTACTCGCTAATAAGAAGCAGAAGGCAAGGAGTGTAGGTCTGTCTGGACCGACTCATGGAAACGTGGCCAGTGCTTCTCGCTGGCATCGAGGTATCCCCGCTGTCTCAGCGCTGACTAACTCCATATTGGCGCGAGTAATTGTCATGGCGCAGACAGCGGCACTGCTCCGCCCGCCAACGAAGAGCACCATTTGAGAAACAATGTGTGTGAGATATATGGCCCGTTAGTGGAATCGCGTGCATCTGCGTTGGTAGCTTAACGGGTAGAGCGTCGGGCACCTATTGTCTTAAACCGGGAAGTCGTGGGCTTTATCCTGTGTGATAAAACGTTTTTCTAGTTCTTTATTCGTAGCCATTAGTGTACATTTCACCAAAGTCATTTTCTGCGACATGAATACTTCAGTGAAGTCTTGGAAGACCCGGCATAAAACAAATAATACAACTTGATATCATGTTTTAAAAGTAGTAGCGCGAATTATTGCAGTCTGTTCAGGTACGAATGTCGGTATACGCTCCAGGGCTAACTCAATTTTCAATTAACGACCAATAGGAAGTGCGGCCATAATCGAGAAAATGCCTGAAAGCTGAAACCCACAGTAGAGAAAGCTTGACTTCGCAGGTTGACTGCCTTTCTGTGGGCCTACGCAGCTGCACTTCTACTTTCTTTTTTTTCTGTAAAGGTGTAGCAAAATTAAGTTAATAGCGTCAGTGATCTCTTAGGTAACTTGTGTTTCCGTATACAGGGTCGCCCTTGAGTGCCACTAATCTGCTACGTTTCAGGTTTTATTGTTGGCTGGACCCCATGGCAATGATGTTTCTAAAACGCTTTCATGCTTGGTGTCGGGCAAAAGTGATGCGAATGCATTTGGTCAACTTTGTTAGACTTGATAAACTAATTTTTTACCAAACGATGTTCTGAGAGAGAGAGAGAGAGAGAGAGAGAAAGAGAAAGAGAAAACGAGATGTGGGTTGCACAGAGCAAATGTTGGCCGTTTGAAGTGCACTCCGGCTGGTAGTGAAGTGTGCGACCTGGTAGGTATATGTGACTGGCAGGTATATGCGTGTTGACCCTTACCCTGTTAAACCACGGTAAAGAGGCCGAGCATGTATGAAAATGCACTGTCTACCTACAAGACCGTATGTGGTGCCCTTTCAGCATCTGTAAAACGTCTTCTGGGCCAGGTTGACCCAAATCAAGAAAGAGACGACACACACAAGCGCTGTGTGTGTGTCTCGTCTTTCTTTGCGGTGTGTCTACGTTTGCGCTGTAAAAGTACCTCCATGGTTTCAGCATCTGTACAGCTGATTGACCCAACTTGGCCTAACCACTTGTAACGAAACGCAGCACGAGATGCGGCAGTCGAGCGCCACTCGGCTCCACAACGCGGGTCCCGGAGGCGTGCGCGCAAACAGCAACCACGGGATGACCCGCCACGCTGCTCCTCCAGGTCCGAGCTTCGCGAGACCCCCGAGTGCTCACAGCTTCGGCGGACACGGCGGGGCCCGTCCCTCCGTGTCTCCGAGAGCGAGCAAGAGCGGTGGCGGCGTCCAGCCCCAGCGGGCGGCGGAGATCATCAAACAGCAGGCGGACATCATCGACCGCCAGTCGAACATCATCAACCAGCAGTCCGGCATCATCGACCAGCAGCTGGGTCTGGTGGACGCGGCGCTCAGAGGGGGTACGTCCGCCATGCGCGGCCGCCAGTCCGTTGCTCCAGTCGCGCCGAAGGATTTCGCCGTTGCTGTGCTGCCGGCCGCGCAGTCGGATGGCGCGTACGACAGCGAGATGTTCGTCAGCGCCGAGATCGTCGAGACGAATCGCAGTCAGTAAATATATAGTTTGGGAAAGCGGGCACTTGTTTAGAAGGGAGCTTAACAGCGCCTCCTCGTACCCCCAGAACAGCCCGTGGTTGAATGTGAGACAGCAGTTTGTTTCTTCTTTCCCGGCAGGTGATATCACCTTTTCTTCATTTAATCATTAACGAGGTACCTAGACAAAAAGCCACAGGTTTCTTCATGCATTCCCTTTACATGGACGACTAGAAAGAGAAAGAAATCATTTTGTTGATTAGTATACCCTACGTTCATTGGCAAATAACGAAGCATACTGAAACTTTTGCGTACAGAACACGAAGACAAAAAGGAAAGATTCATGTTGTGTTCCGAACGCAATAGTTTCAGTATGCAGCCAAACTAACTGAACTCCCTTTACTAGTATTACGGCAAATAATGTCATGTACACATGTGTGACTACTGAAAGACGGCCACGCAAGTAACCGACACGCTATTTACTGGTGATCGTATAGTGGCCCTGTTGCTGCGCTCAGGCGGTAGGCTTTAATCCGCAAAGCGAAAGTGCCAGCAAAATAACCGATACAATATGCCAGGCCAGCGCCACGATTATGCCACCTTTAAAGCACTGTCGGATCGTACTGTCATTAGTCGATAACCTATCCAAAATTGGCCATGTTGGAAGGCTCTCATGGTCCAATATCTCACAAAGGAAAGCATTGATTTGCCTGATACCCTAATTGTAAGTAGTTTTATCAGATTCACTTGGTCACTACTTTTTTCATATTTTCTTCTCTCTCTACTGAAATCTTTTAGTCCCCTTCCCAATCTCTATACAGAGTAGCATGCCAGCGATACAAAGATGCCGGCGAAAATGGCCGTTTTCCTAATGAAGAGTCTCTCTCTCAAATACTTCAGACAAGGTTGATGCTTACTGTATGCTATTTAATTGCGATGATGGGAACACTAGAGAATTTCAGCCATAGTCTTAATGCTAATTATGAAGTCAAAATTGGTAACGTCATCCCGCGCGTCACGTATTCAATGTGCGAGCCACAGCTTGCGAAGGCTTCAGACGGGTGCGGCTCAAGCATAGATGAAACACGTCGGCCGGTTTCGTACGGGCAATGGAGCGTGAAGGGGCGCCGGTGGGGAAGCTGCGTTGCTCGGGGCAGCAACGGTGAGCTTTGACGTGAAGAGCACGGTCACGCGCGCTGTCTCGAGAGACATCATGTAGATGGCTCCCGCCGCTCTTGTACGTGTCTCACTATCACCACTTTCTTCTTTGAGATGACAGGTGGCACTTTGCTCACTGGGCTGTCTGTATTCCGTTAAGGCCGCTTCACATGCCGCGATTGCAGCGAAAAAAATCGTTCCGTTCGCTTCATTCACGCTGTTCGCAACCGCTGCTAAAGGCGGTTTCGTTTCACATGGACCACGAATGGTCCATGATTTCCGCTTTGCGACTGGAGCTGCGAGTTCTTGCCACCCTTCTTTCTGGCAGACGCCGCAGAATTTTTCGAACGTAATGCAATGATTTGTGCATTATTATATCATTAAGTTTCTATAAGCGGTAACGAAGGGCCTGCGTGTTTTGACGTTTAAGAACACTTCTTAATCTAAGTTAATTTTAAAATTCACAGCATCGGCCACTACTAAAACAAACACGTCGACGCTATTTCGACGTTTTGGTCGGCCTGGCTCTATTTCAACGAGTCTCGACCAAAAATCGCTCCCGCCGTTGCGACCAGAGCGAAAATTTCCAACATGTCGGAAACTCGCCGCGGACCGCTGCGGCGGGAGCGAACTGGCCTTTTTTTTTTTAGCTGCGAGTGAATTCGTGCGCTGAAAATCGCTATTTTTTGTGTCATGTGGAACGGCATTTACGTGAGCGCTTATGCAGAGTGGCACGAGATCACCTACAAAAGGAGTCAGCTGCAAGGGCGTAGCCAGGGGGAACGTCAGGATGGTTCAAACCTCTGAGGGCCGCGTTGAATTAGCGTGTGGCTCTCGGCATGAAGTCAGATCTCTCCCCGCTCTCCTAGTCATTTCCTGTGTGAAGGGTGGCATGGGAGTTTAACTCTCAAATGGGGTTATTGCTTGTTAACTATGTTTGTGAACTGTAGCTTTGTGGCATCCACGCTGAAAATCCACATGGTTTCTATTGTCGTTATTTTCATTGTCGTCAAATACTATTCACCGAATTTCTTGTATCTCATTCACGTCATCCCCCCACCCTCCTCAATAGGCTGTGTGGCCACCGCAATGTTGTTCTTATGCAAGTCTGGCTTCCTCCTTAAAAGTTTGCCAACCCGCGTTCAATAGTCTATGCGACAGCAATGAATTCGAATGGCATTCAAATTCATTACTGTCGCATTAATTGCTTCCCTCTTCTGCCAAAACTGACTAAAAATGTTTCGCTTGATTAAAAAAATGGCTATTGTAAAGCTCGATTTGTCATGTTGGCTGTAATTGATTAGTAGAAGCCGTGAGACTACTAGATCGATTGCTTTGACAAAAGAACACAGTAGAGCGGAGTGAGTAGGGGTTAAGCTCTCGCTTTGGATGTAAAGAAATTAATTTTCTCATAATCGAAATATGAAATAAAGTGTAAAATATACTAAAATTAATTAGATGGGCCAAAATGGCAAGAACACATTGTTCTGAATGAACTAAACTGCAAACGTCTTCATAACGGTTTAGTTCCTATCTTTTATAGTGTAACATTTGTAGTGCGTGGTTGCTGACCGGCAGGTCGCAGGATCAAATCCTGGTCGCGGCGGACACATATCAACAGAGGCGAAATGCTAGGGGTCCGTGTGTGTAGATATAGGTGCACATTAACGAGCCACAGGCGATCTAAATCGCCAGAGCCTTCCACTACGATAACTCTCATAATCACATCGTGGTTTTGGGACGTGGAACTTCAACAATTATTAATTTGTCCCAGTATATTACAGCACTGTTACCCACGACGAAGACAGTGAGAGGCACTAAAAAAAAAATTGCCCGCAGCTTCCCTCGGGGGAACACTGAGGAGAATGCGGACCATATAATTGGTTAACGGGGTGTTAAAGTGCGACTTACTTGGGTCGATGGCTAAATTGGTTAACGTGGTTGTGAAATGGGGTGTTAAATTGCGACTTACTTGGGTCGATGGCTAAATTGGTTAACGTGGTTGTAGGAGGGGGTGTTAAATGAGTGAACACGTACACACGTATGCGAAAGGGCGGCGCTGGTCGAAGGGACGTCGATCATTGTGTTTGTGGATTCGTTGGAATTCATTTCACCGCGACCATGGACGTCGACGCGCCGTACAAACCAACCGACGAGCGGCAACTGAGCGAGCGAGCGCCGACCTTGAGTATTATACAGCACGACGGCGCATGCACTGTCAGCTGTTGAATGTTCTCGAAGCGCGACGCCACATGCGCGTCCACTGGAGAATCAGGAGAATTATAGATGTCGAACGCGGTGTGTAGAGGAGAAAGGGTGCACAGATGGTGGAGGAGTGAAGCGCGCGCGGTGTGTAGAGGAGGAAGGGATGCACAGATGGTGGAAGAGTGGGCGACGGCGCGACGGCGCATGCGCGCGCGTCAGCTGTCGAATGTTGGAGAAGCGGTGCGGACGGCGCACTACAAGGCGCGAGTATAAGATGCTCCGCATCTAAAATTCACAGCATATGCACGGAGTGAATGATGATGAGTGCGGTGAAGCGTAAGTCCATCCGTCCATCTGTCCATCCATCCGTCCGTCCGTTTACCTGTCTGTCTGTCTGTCTGTCTGTCTGTCTGTCTGTCTGTCCGTCTGTCTGTCCGTCTGTCCGTCTGTCCGTCTGTCCGTCCGTCTGTCCGTCCGTCCGTCCGTCTGTCTGTCTGTCTGTCTGTCTGTCTGTCTGTCTGTCTGTCTGTCTGTCTGTCTGCCTGTCTGCCTGTCCGTCCGTCCGTCCGTCCGTCCGTCCGTCTGTCCGTCTGTCTGTCTGTCTGTCTGTCTGTCTGTCAACAATACGAAATCGTCAAGTATACGAAAACCATTAATGCCATCTAGTGATATTTACATGAACATATACATACAACGCCATCTATTGAGCAATTTATAAACAATTGATGGCTACATACTATCACTACTACAGAGTCTAGAACGTAGTAGGGAACTACCACTAAGAGGGAGCTTGTAGAAAACTAAGGTTCTCTACTACAATTAGGAAACCTTAGGAGCTTCGCCCCTAAAACCACACGTTGGGCTGTTTCATGTACTTCATCGTGCGCATTGCCTGTTGTATTTCGTCGCCTAGTCCTGGCAGCCAAAGTTAGACGAACTAACCGACAAGTCCACCTTTAGTGTGAAATCTCAGAGGTCTAAAATCTTAAACCTGACCTACGTGCTCTCGACCACGATTTTGCAGCTATGTAACATATAATACGCGGGGTACAACGTCCCAAGATTCACGGTATGTTTATGAGGGACACCGTAGTGGAGGGCTCCGGAAATTTAAACTATCTTGTGCTCTGACATCGGACAGTACAGAGGCCTCCAGGATTTCGCCTCCATCGAAATGCGACCGAGGCGGCTGGGATCGAATTCGCGACCTTCGGGTGAGCAGTGAAGCTGCGTAACCCCAACACCACTGAGGTGGATGTTGCACTTTTCTGCCATAGGCGTTAATTTTGCGCATGTCGCTCTCGTTACAGTGTCCAGGAACCCATGGAACCGTCGGTACTGATGAGAGGGCGAGCCTTAGAGTGTCCGGCGTACCCGTTTCCCACGTCTTCTCTGGTTTTGGAGCATTTGGAACGGACGAAGCAGCCTGTTCGGATGGCCAGCCACGAGCACGCAGCAGAATTGATTTATCTCCAATAAAAATTTGTTTCGTACAATGTCGCAACTATGTACTTCTTATGTGCACACTGGGCACCAGAAACAGAGAGAAGATGGCGAGTGTGACAATGGAGCGCGAGTTTTGTGAGAGTGACGGGGATTGATTCACGTAAAAGACAAGACACGAGAAAAGGAACACAGATTGCGTTTCATCTGTCTGTCTGTCTGTGCCCCGTCTTTTGTGCGCAGCACTTCCCTTCGAGGGGATTCACCAATGAGCCTAAGGCGAAACCCTCCTGAAGCTCATGAGACTGCACTTGCATCTTCCGAACGAACGAATAACTTCCACTGTTGGTAACGAGCAACTCATGCTTATTCCTTTATTTACAGCAAAAGCTGTTAAGAGATTTCAGCAAGGGTTTCGTGTTTACATAATTTTCCGCCACCGCTGCCGCCACCGGTGTCCGTAACAACTATTGCACAAAATTAAGAAAAAAAAACAACAACCCACCAGCTCGTCCTGCGCGGAACGCGCGGCAGTCGCAGCGAAAGCTAGAAGAGCAGCCTTCCAGGGCCTTTTCTAAGCACTCTTTAGGTAACTGCTACAAGTACACTTTCTGGGTACCCAATATACCATAAATACCCATATTTTTCTGTAGTCCTCAGCCCAGAAGGCTTTGAAAGCTTTGCTGTATACGCTTTTTGCGGACAACTGGCCTCAGAGACAGACTTTAGTGTCTTATACTCTTTGATGTAGCCTTTCCTCTGTCGCAATTTTTTTTAATTTCTCTCTCTCTTCGCAACATTTCTTTTTAACATCTTTGATTTCCTTCACCCCTTTCCCCAGCACAGGGTAGCCAGCCGGTCTAAAAACTGGCTAACTTCTCCGTCTTTCCGCTTAAACTTTCTTCCTTCTTCTTTTTGTGTAGTAGGCGGGTATTCACTATGTTATCCTTCGCCATTCTTCGGAGAAGCATGGCGTCTACAGCACACTTGCAAGAATTTTTTTGCAAATTTTTAATGCAGTGGCTGACGGCGATGACGAATTATTCCTGACGTGGGTATGCGGCAGAGTTAATAGGTGATCAAGAACAAGCTTTTGTAATGAATTGGAACATTGGACGACCCACTCGTTACGCAATTCGCATCGTGTGACGCCTGACTCTTGCTTTGCTGCTCGGAAACGCTTAAATATTTATTAACGCGATTCCTTTCCCGACATCAAGCCTGCCTAAGGCAAGTTTGCAACAGAGTTTCAAGCACCAGCGTTGCTCTGTGA
Source organism: Rhipicephalus microplus (assembly GCF_013339725.1). Lineage (NCBI taxonomy): Eukaryota > Metazoa > Arthropoda > Arachnida > Ixodida > Ixodidae > Rhipicephalus > Rhipicephalus microplus. The sequence goes on from NC_051175.1 coordinate 95,449,614, forward strand.
TAGAATACTGGGCTGTCACGGAGGGTACCCGGGTTCGAATCCCGCTAAGTCCCTGACGAGGAACGCGCCACGCCTGCGCAGGACTGGTGGTCTTTTTTATGGGGTGAAGATCCCCCCCCCCCCCCCCCCCTCTTTAAAATAAGACACCTCTCAACCGGCGCTAGGTGTACGCCGTACCGCAATGCTAGAGAAACTTCACGACCTTATTGGACAATTCTGGCAAGATCTCGCCTATTACACAGCTAGTCGAGCTTATTGTAGCGCTAACACGACCACCAGTGATTACAAACTGTGCTGTTGAAATCGCGATGCCACATTGCCGGGGTTCTGGAGACCAACGCGCTGCGCGACGCTTTATACTTCTCGGCAACCATGCAGCTTTCAAATACCGGTGAAAATAGAAGTCACATGCATGGTGTGCTAGGCATTCCTTTAACAAGACGATAATGGTGGTGATTATTTTCTTTTTGATGGCACTCACCGACTTGGGGGATGGGCCTAGACAGGGCGGTAGTGTGGTCGAGACAAGAATCTATGATTCTACAGCAAACATGAAACATAGATTGTAACAAAAACATCGAGTGTGATGTTGAAACTGCCTGAACCGTTAAAAGATATCGAGAATTTAAATCACACCATTTACGCGGATGATTTAACAATATGGATGAACAAAGGTAGTGGCGGACATGTTGAAGGCTCTTTGCAAATTGATAAAATCTTAAAGTACCTGGAACCCAAAGGACTTAAGTGCTTGGCCGAAAAGTCGGAAGCACTCTTTCTCATGCCCGCCGGAAAACGGCGGCTCCACAAAAAGCCTGAAGTGGACATCCACTTGTATGCTAACGGCGCAGAGTTCCCCGCGGTCAACACTATCTGTGTCCTTGAACTGACTATTCTGGCGAACCGTAATAATTCTGAAACTCTTGCCAGGTTAGATGCCAGTTCTAATCAGACATGTTGTCTCATCAGACGAATAGCAAACAGGCATGTTGGGTTGAAGGAGGCGATTCTTCTTAGATTAGTGCAGACCTTCATAATAAGTAGGATAGTGTACGTGGCACCTTATCGAAAATTAAACCAAGCGTAACGGGGCAAGCTCGACACCATTATCAGGAAAAGTGTGAAAGTGGCGCTCGGACTGCCCCCAAACACGCCCACTGACAGACTTGTGAAGTTAGGGGCATCTAACACACTCGATGAGCTGATTGAGGCTACTGTGCACAATATCAAAGGCTAATCGTATCTAAAACTGAGAGAGAAATATTGAAGAGATTGGGCTATGAGCCCACGCGTGAGCAAGCGCGTTCAAAAGACATACCGGTACAGATCAGGAACAGGATAGAGATACCTCCGCTACCCAGAAACATAAAACCTACCTTTCACGAAGGCAGGCGTAAAGCCAGGGCAGAGGCATTACAATCCAGGTACACTGGTCGACAGGACGTCGCGTATACCGATTGATTTGTGGGGTTTAACGTCCCAAAACTACCATATGATTATGAGAGACGCCGTAGTGGACGGCTCCGGAAATTTCGACCACCTGGGGTTCTTTAACGTGCACCCAAATCTGAGTACACGGGCCTACAACATTTCCGCCTCCACCGGAAATTCAGCCGCCACAGCTGGGATTTGAACCCGCGACCGGCGGGTCGCGTATACCGACGCTGCGGAATATGAAAGCTAAGCGGCACATGTGCACACGGCAGTGGCGGTCAGATTGACGGTGGCCTCATGGCGTGCTGCACAGTCCGTGGTGTCGAGACTGTAGAGGCCGAGGAAGTGGCCACAGCTTTGGCAATCAGCTAAAAGAGAGTCAGGGTGGTCATCAGCGACTCCAAAAACGCCGTGAGAAATTATGAATAGGGAAGGGTGACGGAGAGTGCCGTCCGTATATTAAACATGGCAGGAGCACCCAGAGAGCTGGTTCTGCTCGTTTGCGCTCCAGCTCACCAGGGACTTAGAGGAAACAAGGAGGCTCATTCGGTCGCCCAAGGTCTCACCTACCGGTCGAGCCCTGGAACCTCCAAACTTACCGAACAAAGAAGTGAGGATATGCGCACATACCATGAAATCGTCGCTCCCTACAGGCTGAATTGGCAAGTATACCCGAGAGCGGACTACTCACTGAGTGTGAAAAACGAGGTTTTGTGGCGAAAGTTACAGATCGGGGTTTTCCCAAACCCCTCACTTTACAGCAAGTGGCACCCCGCATTTTCCCGGTCCCAGTGTAAATTTTGTGATGAGGTAGCAAATTTGGTCCACGTGGTGTCGACACATCGAAGTCAAAACGATGGTTCCCCCACTTTAGAATCCTGGGAGGCCCTGCTCCACAGCCCAGACGCCAACGTCCAGCGCGAAATCATCAGTCAAGTTCTTGCTGCTGCCGTGTACCAAGGGATTCCGGCCGACAGCTAGGGGTGACGGGCCATGCCTGAAGTAATTGACTGACTTTTAAAGACGATAGCCTTTCTTGGGGACCTTCAACAGAAAAATTTTGGTCTGCCTGTCTGTACATTTGTCTGTTTGTCCGCTCTTACCGGTACCTCAAACGGCCCACCCCATCTGCAGCGCCCACCATTATTGCTCAAGGTTTAGCATTCATACTTGTGCAATTGTCAAATAAAAAGCAATTGTTGCGCATATCTGAGGTACCACAATAACACGTCGTTGTTTTGCATGTGTGCCTTTATACTAGAGAAGGCACACACAAGTAATTTTAAGGAACGTAGCATTAAACACGCTGAGCTGGCAGTGCGATGCGATGCTCAAAAAAACAAGTGTTACCAACGCTTTGCTAGAACGAGACGGTGGTGGCACCTGTCCGTCGCTTTGCGTTCTACACCTTATCGCCTCCGAGAATGGCACGCATCTTCGCAGGCGCGCATGCCTTCTTTCGTTTTTGAAGATGAATGCCAGATGGCGCTCGTGTATAACGTGCCTCGATGCGCTCGTTCGCTTTCGCTGCACGCTCGAGGCACTTCAACGCAGCGCCTCCAGAATACCATTCACCAATTTTATTGCGCAGAACATCAAATAAATGTTTTGTTCACCCTCTCCGGACGCAAGACTATCGTCTTTCGACGACATTTGCAGTGTAACCTGCAGATACGGGGCCAATATTTTTCCCTGTTGGCTAACACGACCCCTAAGTTTCGCAGCACTGCACGCAGTTATTGATAACGGATGCACATTTCTGTGTCGGTTCTTTCGACGACATTCGCAGATTACATGCAGATCCGTGGACATTTTTTATTAAAGTTCTCTCTCTCTCTCTCTCTCTCTCGAAGTCGAAAGCCGTCTTCTTCTTCTTCTGTTACGTCTTTTTATCTTTCAACAACATTGATCCTTCCCCAAAGCTTTGTACAAATCACGTGGTTTCGCAGTTTCTCCGGGATTGGTTCACCCTTCACCAAGCACCGGTGTCATGTGATGTCGTCAAGATGTGACGTCATCGTAACGACATAAACTTTGGTTATCTGTGACGGTACAGATGACGTAGATACTTTTCTGGACAGTTCGTGCTGACGTCAATGCACTGACGGTCACCTTTCAGGTTTGATAAGGTGCCTAGACTTTCGTCTCAGAACAAGACACCGACACTCCACTTGCAGAACACAGATTACCACGCATTGTCTACGCATTTTCTTATCTTTTCCTGTATTGTAGTGCTGGTTTGCGTGATCGCAAATCGAGTATCATTCCCATTGGCTGATTGCAGCCAGCGTGCGAAAATATGCACGAAAGAGATGTAAAAAACAAACAAACACTAGGACTGTACAGACAGGTATAGTGGAACACGGTAAAGGGCTCCCAGAGCTAGAAAGAAAAGTTTGAATGAAGAATTTCTTCGTTTTGCACGTGTTCGCGCGGTCACCGTCTTTCAACATACACACTAACAAAACATTCTATCCTTCCAAGTAACACGCTAGCCCATTCCTGCGAACTTTCTCGCAATCTCTTTGCTGTTCTCCATGTGATGCCACAGTATGGATATCCATCATCATTACCAATGTGGATGCATAAAGCTGTACTTGGTGCGTCCCCTTTACGTCAGTTTTGCGATAAAATTGAGACAATAGAGCATTTCGTTTTATATTGTAACCGGCATTCTAGCCAGAGAAAAAAAAAATATGTCGTCGCTCCCTTTCTAACGTTAGGATTACTAATAAATGTTGCATTAATTTTGTGATTTCGTGAAACTTCATTAGGTTGTAGCCACAGGGAGGTCTACTCGGCTGTGTTTGATTACATACAGGAAACAAAACATTACCATGCCAGTGCATATTTGCCCATTTACATAATTAGTTACAACTCGTTGGTAAATACGTCAAACATGCCAACGAACAGCCCGACTGTTTGCTCTATAGATGATTTGTTAGCTATATCTTCCATTAGTCTGAATTAACTGTGTTTGTTTTTACCTTCATTGGTATTTACCTCAAAGATCCTGCCGCCTGGTCCTTGGCCCATTTTTCTTTGTGCGTGACTGCCATCAGCAAGAGGATATCATCATCATCATCATCAAGTGCACGTTGGGGAAGGAGCCTGCGACGACGAGGTCGAAGTGGAGGAGTGCGCGCGCTTCTTTTGCGCGTGTCCTAGCCACGCAGGGCGCGCCCGGCCCGTGCCGTATTCCGCGGAACGCGAGCGCCGTCGGCACGCAGGTCAGCGGGGCCGCCACGGCGACCGACAGGACTGCCTTCGAGGTTCCCCAGCCCCCGCCGTTGACCACAGACACAGGGTCCCCCCTGGCTCGCACGAGGTAAGACGCCACCGGCCATATGCACGGCTCTCGTGGCCCCTTCTCGGCAATAGGCGTAACCGACACTGGGCCTAAGCGATGCTCTAGGAACAGATTTGCCGTGGACAAGGGAGAGCGCACGACGACACTTACAGAGGCTCTTATGCGGGTTCCGGTTTTATTACTAAATACCTCCGAAGGGGCGCTGCTCGACGTTGCTGGACAATTGCTTATTGCTCGCTGCAGCTCAAGCCGAGCGAACGTAGCCCTACTCTAGTCCGACTAGCCCTAAGCCTACGAGACCTTGCAGAAGTAAGAAATAAATTACGGCCACAGGCTTTTGTTTACTTTCCTTTTCCTTGTCGTGCGTTTCGGTCGGGAAATGATATCGCACCACTGCCAGCCTGACGTAACAAGCCGCCGCGTTTCCAGACGCTGCGCTCAGGGAGAATGGAACTTCCGGTCTGACGTAAACAGCGGCCACGTATCCGGCGCGCCGAGTGCGCTTGGTTTTAATACTGTCATTACTATTCCATGACGAATATCCCGAGTAATTATGAGCTAATTAACGAGTTTTTGTTTAGCTGTGGCAATCTTTATCACGCTACAACGCAGAATTCGTGCGCGAGGATGGCAGGAACCCAAGCGAAGATGTCATGTGATGACTTCACGATGTGACGTCATGCGTAGTAAAACACTATCTATCTTACGCCTGGTTACGCCATAGAGTGACGTCATCGTGGTTTTTTTGCATCAGTCGTGTTAACGCCGACACCAAAGGTCACTTTTCGAGTTTGACGAGGCATTTCACCATAAAAAATAAGAAAAAAAACATTCGGCAGATCCCGGGTAATGTACGAATAATGATATACAAAGAACGCATCAAGATGTTTGCTATGTGGCACGCTTAAAATGAGCGCAACGTTACGAGGCAGAAGCTTTTCGTGCTCCATAAACATATGCAGAAATGTTGTGCGCGTTAACGTGTCTTGGAAACATAAAAATGCGAGAGCTGGTTGTTCCTAGTTGCGTGACGACGCCGCAGACAACATACGCAATACCAACACCGGTACTCACAGGCTGAAAAAGTGTGTTAGTGACGTTTGCTACGCAAGGCGTAGTGCAGACACGCACGCCGAACTTCTTGGTTTCAAGGCAAGTGTTACGAGGTGGATCGATTTAAGTGCAGATATATGCACATCGTGGGCTTGCCAGAGGCGTCCGCTATGCTGGCGTGTATCGATGACCGCATGAGATACCTTCTAGGCTGACAAAGTGTGTGAACGGTCCCGTTAAAGCACAGGCGTCAATGTTATCGAAAGAAGCGCGCTTTAAGGTGTGACGATGGGAGTATCAGACGTAACTTCCGTTAACGTGTTTACGTTAACCTCGAGGTAAAGCAACGCTTGACTATAGGTGGCTGAATCGTAAGAATACAAACATAAGTAATGTTCATTACAGTGATACCAAGGTGATGGGCTGGGCTAGTTAGTGCATGTTGGAGTGAACTAGTTAGCACAGTTGAACAATCAACTTAGTGACAAAAGCACGGTACAGAAGTCGAAATATCTTAAGGTACGTGACATCCATAATACGCCATTAATACGGCTGCGTAAAATCAATGCTACCATTGCTATAGAGTTCGAAGCGGCGAGGCGTCGTACAAGTCTTTACATTGGCCCTCGATCTTATTTTCCAGGCATACGTGTCTCGGCGGCTGACAAAGTCAGACCGTGATTATGCCCGAGGAGGAAGACGACGACGACCACAAAGGAAAGGGCAAGAAAGACGACAAGAAGGAGGAGAAGAAGGACGAGAAGAAGGACAAGAAAGGAGGCAAGGACGAGAAAAAGGGTAAGGTAGGAAAAGATAAAGACGTCAAGAGTCCGGGTTCGCACAAGGGTTCACGCAAAGGTTCACACAAGGGATCCGCAAAGGGCTCGCCAAAGGCCGAAAAAGCGTCCGAAGAGGCTTTAGACAAAAAGGCCGAGAAATCCGAGAAGTCTGAGAAGTCGGATAAGTCTGAGAAGTCTGAGAAATCTGAGAGACCCGAGAGACACGAGAGACACGAGAGACGCGAGAGGAGAGAGAGGGAGAGGCCAGAAAGGGTGAGAGATACAATGAAAAAGCAAACGCTAGGACCGTACAAGGCACCGCCTCCTTCGGAGACGATGCTTCGGGCCATGGCAGAGCCGGGGCCCGTTTACGCCGAGAGGTTCTACAACGACGAGTACGAGGACGAGTCGGAAGGACGAAACTACGTAGAGCTGCAGATGTACCAGAGACGATCGGGCACCAACATCAGCGAGGGCGGAGGAGTAGTGGGCGGCGGACGCGGCCAGACCTACTACGTAGACCTGCCACCTCCGCGGCCGCCGAGGCCTCCAGTGTATGACTACTATCCAGAGGAGCGGCCGCCACCCAGACGCGAGCTGTCCGAGCGGATGGAACAGCAAAGCATGACACAGCAGTGCGTCTACTTCGACGATGGCAGCATGCAGCAGCGCCAGCGTCAGGACACCTACTACGACTACGAACCCGTCGGCCCCGCGGGACCGGTTCAACGCGCCCCGTCACCGGTTCCGGTTGCGCCGGTTCCGGCTGCACCAGTTCCAGCTGCACCGATTCCCCGCCAGGAGCCCCGCCGCGCCATCATGCTCCCGCCGACGACAGTGGTTGTCAATCTGAGTGAGTCCGCTGCACCACTGCCTCCGGGAGGAGGGAGCGGAGTCGGTCCTCCGGCGCGAATCAGCGCTTACGACGATGGGCAGCAGTTAGGCCCGAGAGCCTCTATGAGGTCCTATGAGGATTTCCGGATGGCGCAGCGCCGCCAGCAGTCCGACATGCAAGTACGCAGCGGGCCACCCATATCATCAATGCCTCTGACGCAGCAGCTACGCGAGATCGCCCTGAGTAATCAGAGGCCCTTGGATGAAAACGTAGTCTCTTCCACCGAGCGCGTCATATACGAGGTCATCCGCAAGATGGAGTCCTCGTCATCGGAGAGCACCGAAGAGCAACCGCCAGGCACGACAGTTAAGGTGAGGAAGGCGGCGCTTAAGACACAGCTGCAATAAGAACTGTGTCCTCTCGCTAAGAGAGAAAGAGAATAGCAAAGGCAGGGGTGTTAACCAAGTTGCACCTTGTTTGCTTTACGATAGCGTGCAAAGCAGCACGTTTACCGGGAATGGAACATGACGGAACATCCTTACATATTTGAAGTCTGACTTTGAGGCATGGTTAAGTATAGATATGAATGTAAAGACATTTTCGCGAACCACTATTACCGGGTTTTAACTGCGAAATTTTTATTGTAGCACCAAGCTTATCATAGTCTGCAGTGGAAGACACTTAATGTCGAACAGTGTAGTCGCGCACACATAATTCACAATCCACCGAGGTAGATTTCTTATGATGTACTCGATCCTGAGCAAGAACTGTCCAATATCACTAGGATAGATGGTTCAGTCGATCACAAGTGCTTACGAATTCTTACACGAAACAAGTCGTCGTGCACTTCGCGAACTACTTCATTTGAAAAGCTATTTTGCAATCTTTTCGTTCGAAATATATTGTCAATCCGATGCCCTTAGTTTGCTTCGTTCGGAGCACTTAGTTCAAAGCAATTTATTTAAAGCCCTTTGTTTGAAACATTTCGTTCGGAGTACAAGCACCTCGAACAGGCCATTACTTCGAGTCCACCACGGGTTTGTTTTTTGACTAGTGCGTGATGCAACCTAATCCACATAAACTCAACTAACTCTGTTATGAAACGAGTTGTTTTTGTGTTAAAGGACAATAACAACCAAACGACTTTTCACGTACATTAGTAAAGTACAATTTCACAATCTCCAAAACATCACTCTCATTGTGACACGACGCTTGGTAAGCGAGAAAACGCGTGAAAAGATTACGCAGGTGAAGACGCCACATTTATTTCCGCACAAAACACCATGACGTCGTAAAATACTCATCTATACGCATGCATACGGAGAGTCAGTTAGCAAGGTACGTACATCATAGGTTTTCAAGGCGTCTACTGGGCCTTACGTAGATTCTAATAGATAAAAATAAAGTACATTGTCATCTGTGGGTACCATTAAATCGAGCCAGTTTTGCAAAAATACGAAATTTTGAAATTTTCAACGTTACATCTGAAGATTGTGCCGCGAAATTTATGACCCGCAGGTCAGGGGTTCGTATCCCGGCTGCGGCGGCTGCATTTCCAATGGAGGCGGAAATGTTGTAAGGCCCGTGTGCTCAGATTTGGGTGCACGTTAAAGAACCCCAGTTGGTCGAAATTTCCGGAGCCCTCCACTACGGTGTCTCTCATAATCATATGGTGGTTTTGGAACGTTAAGCCCCACATATAAATGCCGCGAAATTTATAACTAAAACTTCAACCCTGATTTTCTGCGCTAATAATGAACTTTTGACAGTGAAAAATATGGCATTAGAGTGCAGTCTGTCAATCTAGACAATGTCATTGCTTCTCTTAGTGTCCTTTTAACTCTAACCTGCATCCCCTTGGCATCCTTTCCCACGCACAGGCAAGCGGCATGTTGGGACCCAACCAACCCGGCGCCATGTCGCCGATGTCCCCGCCGCGGCCAGCCATGTCACCGCCGGGTGCCATGTCTCCTCCCGGAATCGTGCGCGCACAGACGGCGGGTATGATGGTACAGGCGCCGGCAGGGATGGTTCGGACGCCGGTAGGAATGGTCAGGACTCCCGTAGGGATCGTCAGGACACCCGGTGGGCTGGTCAGGACGCCCGGAGGGCTGGTCCGGACGCCGGGAGGGATGGTCATGACGCCGGGAATGATTCGCTCGCCCATATCGGCGGGAAGCCGCGCCTACCTACCGCGCGTGCCCTCGGGCCCCATGCGCGTGGTCACGCCCAGGATGCCCGTTCAGTACCCACAGCGATGGCCGCCCTCGGCTCGAGCGACGCCGCTGACACCGGCCAGCAGGGGTGGTCGGTAAGTGCTGCCCTCTGTTTTTTTCGCACTTTTTCGTCGTCGCCAAGGCCAGTTAGTTGCGCGTTTCTGCTGCCTCGGAAATTTCGAGCTGCTAGAACGGTTTCGTTCGATTAGCTAACCCTAACGCTCCAGTGATCAGCTGGCTCTCGCCCCCGTTTGTGGACAGCCATGCATGATCTTGTCTTGTCTTGTCGCCTAGGAGAGCTTGGCTCGTACCCACAAGGGGGATTGGCCGCTGGTTTTCTTGCTTGTTTTTTTCTTCTTTACTGACCCTGAAGTTTCTGCTGCGAGGACGGTAATTTTTTGCGGATGTTAACCCTAACGCTTAACCTGACTGATGAGGTGTGGTGGCATGCGCTCGTCGTCTTTGTCGACGTGGCAGTTTTGCTATCATGGACTTTGTAGTTGGCAACCCTAACGCTTCACCAGTTCGATGCGGTGGTCGTGGCACATGTTTGTGGGCGGCCATGAATTACCACTCGGTGCCGCTTTCGTTTTGTTTACTTGTAGTTTACCTTCTTTGCCAACAATTTCGCTAGCACGGACTTCGTTCGGAGGTTCACCCTACCGCTTTCACAGTTCAGAGAGATCGTCATGGCACACGTTTGTGGGTGACCAAGAATTAAGAATTGGTGCACGAAATGGTGCTGCTTTCGTTTTTTTACTTGTAGTTTGCCTTTTTTGCCAACATGGCAATTTGCCTAGCACTAACTTGGTTCGGAGATTAATTATAACGATTTTCCAGTTCGATGAGATGGTCGTGATACACGTTTGTGGGTGGCCTTGAATTATCAATAAGTGCCGCTTCCGTTTTCATTACGCGTAGTTTTTCTTTTTTGCCAACATGGTAACTTCCCAATCACGGACTTTGGTTAACGTCGTACATCGTTTGTTCGGAGGCTGACTCTAATGCTTTACCAGTGCTCCGAGATGGTCGTAGCACACTTTAATGGGTGGCCATGAATTACCACTCTCGCTTTTACTTGTAGTTTACATTTTTTGCTTGCCTAGCCGTTTCCCTAGCACGAACTTAGTTTGTAGGTTAACCCTAACGCTTTTCCAGTTCGATGAGATGGTTGTGGCACACATGAATTGCCAATAAGTGCCGTTTTCGTTGTGTTTACTTGTGGTTTTTCTTCTTTGCCCACATGTTAATTTCCTATCACGGACTTTGGTTAACGTCGTTTGTTAGGAGGCTGACCCTAACGCTTTGCCAGTCCTCTGAGATGGTCGTGGCACGCTTTAGTGGGTGGCTGCCGCTTTCGATTTTTTTTACTTGTAGTTCACCTTTTTTGCCAACATGGTGATTTCCGTAGCACAGACTTTGGTTAACGTCGTTTGTTCGGAGGCTGACCCTAACGATTTACCAGTCATCCGAGATGGCCGTGACACCGCTTTGTGAGTGGCCATAAATTACCAATTACTGCAGCTTTCATTTTGATTACTTGTAGTTTTCCTTCTTTGCCTAGCACGGACTTTGTTCGGAGATTAACCCTAACGCTTTACCATTCCTCTGAGATGGTCGTGGCACACGTTTGTGGGTGGCCTTGAACTGCCAATAAGTGCCGCTTTAGTTTTGTTTACTTATTTTCCTTCTTTGTCAACATGGTTATTTCCCTAGCATGGACTTTGGTTATCTCCCTTTGTTTGGATGCTAACCCTAACACTTTACCAGTCTGAGGTAGTCATGGTACACGCTAGTAGGCTGTCATATTTTACCATGCTGCTTTTTGTGAGTTCTAGCTTGCATTTTTCGGATTTTTTTCGGAAGCACTGAGATAGAATAATGCTCTTGGCGAACCTTAGAGCCAAGAGCATTATTCTAAAGGCTTCATCATTCTGACGACCTCACCTATCGACGGCCTCAGCCATCCAACCTGCGCTAACTTATTTTTCTCTAGTTGATGATCATCACGGGCAACGACGAGCTTGTGCAATAGATGACGTCTCCATATACTCTACGAAGCATTTTTTATGACTGGAAACCACCAGCAACCACCAGAAGAACGTACAAAAACCCCGTTTTTGCCTGTTTCAGACTAGATTCGATACCACAAAGCACTGATAATGAAGCTAATGTGAAATTAGAACTTCTACACAACATACCATTCATGACTAATGAACATTCCACATAAATGTACACTGCTTGGCACTCATTTACATGCGTGAGTGGCTAATGTCATGATTAATTTATGAACAATCTCACTGCTTTGTCCACTTATCTATCACTTTGTATATATGCCGGGATTTTTTTTTTTGGCTTACACTTCTTACAATGACAGGTAGGCTTATCAGCCATGTCACACCATCCGTTTTTTTGTTTAGGATTTGTGCTCAACTAGCACAGCCAGGTGGACATAGATGAGGAGACCGTGTATTGGTCCCATAGTGAAGAAATTCATCCACACAAGTTAGAAGGAATTTTCTTTCCGCCTCACTTATCAGTTTATTCCAAGAGTCGCCCAGTGCTTTTCTGCGGCTTGTCGATTTCTTCTTTCATTGGAGCCAGTCATTTCAATCTATTCCAGGATCTTATCTGTACATGCTGAACCATCATGTCAGCGTTATGCTGCCACTTATGTTCACGAAGGCGTTAGCTATTTTGACACTTATAGCCACGAAGGCGTGAGTTGTTTTGATACCTTAAGTAACGATATTTTGTTGAGCTAGTCGGTGCATAGAATTTACGAAGGAAGTCACGCAATCTTAAAGCGCCATTGAACAACCCCGAGGTAGAAAAATTGTTATAGAGAGAAGTATGTGCACTTTTGCTTTGTAAGCATGCTGCCGCGAGAATTTTGCGAATAGGTGCTATATTGCGGAAGTTACAGGGGTTAAAATATCGGTTGCATCTGGTTTCAAGGTTGTGCGGCCTCACTATCCTTTTCCCTAACAGGAAGGTGGAGGCATAGGCCGCCATCGTGACTGTATTATTTAGACCAATCGACGAGCTGCGTGCTGCGTCAAGTCGCTGATCGGCGACTTTGCGTCACTGCGTGTGAAAGGATTGATCAGGCGTGGGAAAGGAGCGCGGGAACTGTTAAAAAATATGGAGGTTCTGTGTGGCGCGCAGCGCTGTAATATTCAGAAAACGCGATAACCGTGGTCGACTATACGAATTGCCGAGCTTCTTTGAGGGGTGTAAACAAAAAGTTGAAGCCTGTTGATTGACCCTTTAAAATTGTGAGAAAAAAAAGAACTAAAGTTTCGTCTAGGCAAGTCGTAAGGTTGGCGCCAGTTTTGTAAAATGTCGTTTTTCGACTTATGGTTGTGCCATTTTCTTCGTAAAAACGGACGCTGCCCGCATTGATGACACTGTACATTCCGTCCTTACGTTAATCATCTCAAGAACGTATAACGTGTGGACAACGCAAGTTATCCAACGCAAGTTATCCATAAAACTGCATAAACTAGAAAGTTTATTGTAGTTCCCGATCCAAATGTCTATTTAATTACTTTTAATCATGGCTTCGTTGAAAACAGTAATAATTTTCTTATTTATATACTACAATCTGCTACAACGAGGTGTTGAGTTTTAATAAGGTGTTACCTAGGGAACTGCCCTGTACACGACACGGTTGGAATGACAAACGGCTGGGGTAAAGCGTGCGCACATGCAAACCAGCAGGGATAGCAGTTTAGTCAATGACAAGAAATTCAACAAAGCTTCAATGCCCGTGATGCTGGAATGTCGCAACATTCTTGTTATAGTATGGGTAGCTTTATTTCAAGCGGGTAAGTCCGCTTCACAATAGGTGAATTCAACGAGAATTCAAAATAGGCGTTGTAATTTCAGTTTTCGAACTTAACGGGCTGAGTGGCATGGCGTATATTTAATGACGATTATTTATTGAGTACAAACTGGCCCACAAAGCATTTGTTGGCTCGTGTTGGCTGTCGTAATAGCCATTCCGATATCACCCACATGTTAGTTAGTGTACGCTGTAGCACGATTTTCCTTAATTTTCTTCAATTTTCCTAGCATCCATTCAAACAGGGCTTTCAGTGACAAACCTTAGTATTCAAGCTTAGCGTGACCCTCGTCTAAAAAGATCTATTCAATGGCAGTGCACGAAATGATCCAATCTGGCTTTTGCATATTTTTCTGATAAAATGAACACATCTATATTATTCCTGATAACTTTTCAAAGGACTATAGAGGCTCGCCTTCTCTTACTCAGAGGTAAGCATATATGCAATTGTTGTTTTCTTGCATACGTTTAAAACTTGAAGCCGCTACTATTAAGACACAGGACTAACTATCCTGACTTTACGCATCCAGCATTACGAATTACGCATCCAGCAGCGCCAATTCGTCTAGTTTTTCATTATTTATCTGTGCGCTGAGGCTGCGTAATTGATGTTATTTACTGTGTGCACAACTCGGCGTTATACCAGTGTTATACTAGCACCAGGCTTCACAACCTCGAAACGGTTATTCCTTCTAGGTTAGGTTAAGTTGATCACTACACAAATATGTTATAGTTTGCAGTTTCGAAACGAATGTTCTGTGTGGCCAACAATCGAGTGCTTGTGCTAGTGCTTAACTCAAACTTCATTATAACGAAGTTGCATCTTGCAAAGAATTAAGTTCGCTATACCAAAAAAATTTTGTATAAAGGTTTATTTCTAACACTATATAACAAACCTATTTTTATTTATTTCGTTATGACCGATATTTTCTTATACTCGGGTTCGTTATATCAAGGTTTGAGTGTAGTTACAATTAACGCTCACTCTTTTTATGCAGGAGGGACGACGATGGAATGACCCTGTTCCCGGAGCGGTCCCTCATAATGCTCCTCGTCTTCCTCTTCCTGTTCGTCCTCGTCGTCGTTATACTGGCCATTTCCGGCATGAACTTCCCCGGTAAGAGGGTTGCCCATAATTAAACAACCTACACGTTACTGTTTCCAGACAGAACAATCGGACCGTGAAGCAGCTAAAGCAGACGCTGTGACCCGTTGTCGCCATCACTCTCCCATTGGCTGATCAACACTTAAAAGTGTTTTAGCATTCACTAGTTTTCATTCTTCTCTAGTGACGACTTCGTCACTACTTCACGCACAGTCTTATTAATTCACTCATATTCATTAGCAATTTTATACTCTCGCGGGCAGAGCAAGTTGCACTCACTTTCAAGGTATTTTACGGCACCTTCACTCACTTCACGTGTACTGTCCCTCATTAGCTATCTCGGGCACCTTTTCTCACTTGCTGTCTGAGAATCTCACTTACTCTTATGCTCACTAACTCTTAATTAGAGGGAACATAAAAAGCATGAAGGAAAAAGACAAAACACATTCAACCAAACGTGCACTTTATTTGCAATTGACGTTTATTTCAAGTAACGTAAAATATAACAGCGCATAAAGAACACCCGCCAAAGCACAAGAAATGCGCAGGTCAATCTTCAGACGTGAATTTTGAAATTGAGAAAAAATAGTTTGTGAGTGTACGTCAAAATAAATGTAGTTTCTTATAACACTAAAGTCGGGCTGATGGCACACTTTCTGCATTCTTTAGGTAAGTCTCGACAATTTTACGTTCTGTTTTTGATCTGCCTTTTATTTCAGAAAAGTTGTATAATGTAATAAAGGAGTACATGCATTTTTTTCAGTATTCTGCCAAGTGGCTACCGAATTCTTTCCTGTCATCATTATTGCGCTGTGTAGGTATGTCATTGACGCACTGGCTGGTATGTCCAATATGGACATGTTCTCAACCTAAAAGTGTTCGGTACGCATTTCCTATGCACAGTAGCCCATTGATTAGTGTGGCAAGTAATAATACACAGTACTAGGCAGGGGTGTCAGCCATCTTATTTATTTCTAATCTCTTCTTCCTCCTCGTCTCCCTCCAACCCTGCCCCACGTCCACGTACACTCCCCCTTTTTGAAGACTCATCCCTCCCGGGGTGATACATGAAAACGTTTCCAATGGTCGTAAACTCCAGCACACCATCATCGTTGGTGTAACCGACCCTTTTGAGAACGCCATGTTGCACTAAGATCTGCACCACGCGATAAGGTTTCATGTACACCTGCTTTGTTCCGGGAAGGCCTTTTCTGACAAGCACCAGATCGTTCAGTTGTATCTGAGGTATCCGCGTGTTGTGGCGACGGTCAAAGTTCCTCTTCATACTTTCCCGGGATCGCTGGTAGGCTTCCGAAGTTCTTCGTTTTTCCCTCAATTGCAGGCGGTCTGCAATGCAAAGTTCTTGATCAGCAGGAAGCACTGGTAACTTTCCGAAAGCTGCAAAAGATGGGCTACAGCCGATGCTTGCAGTGTGCGACCGATTGTGTGAGCGACAGCTGCCTCCAAGCAGCACTTCCATACACCCTGAAAACCTGGATACATTGAAATGAACTGCTTCAAATCCCGAATGATTCTTTCAGCCATGCCATTTCCTGCAGGATGGTACGGAGCGCAGCGTCGCAATACAACTCCTCGTTCCTTCGCCCAATCTTGCAAACGCTGACTGAGAAACGCTGGCCCATTGTCTGATATTACTATTTTCGTATTCTTCAACATCTCTCGACTCAAAAGAGCGATCACACTATTTGCGCCTTCCCTTCCCGGCCGTGCAGCCACTATTCTTGTGCACTGGTCTATTGTCACTAAGAAAGACTGCGTTCTTCTTACTCCTGCAGCCTTCTTCTTGAGCTCTGCGAAATCCAGATGAATGATTTCAAATGGTACGTCGGAATGTTGAGGCAAAACCATCTCGTCTGTTTTCTGAAGGTACTTGGCTTTGTGAACTTGACATTGATGACAAGACTGAGCATACCTTTGAACGTCTTCTTTCATGTGTTTCCACTGGAAATGCTCTTGTGATATGTCCTCCAAAAGCTGTCATGTCCACCTGAGTGCGGGGAGTCATGATAGAGCTCCAAAATTCGAGGCACCATTGTTTTGGGACTGTGAACTTTCCGTTATGGAATTTAAGTTCTTCAGTTCTCTCCCACAACAATGTTGCGTTGACATTTTTATGACCAGGAATCACCGCAAGTCTTGAAAGAGCATCTGCGTCCTTGAGGTGTTCTCCAGGCCCGTGGTGGACCATGAAAGTAAACTGCTGGAGTTCACTCACCCACCTAGCAATTTTTCCTCGAGGCTCGGCGAGGTTAAGGATATACGTTAAGGCTTGGTGATACGTAAAGAGCTTGAAGCTCCTGCCATCAAGGTAAGGTCTAAAATAGCGTACGGCCATTAAGACTGCCAAGGCTTCCTTCTCTATAGTCGTGTAGTTCAGTTGAGGTTTCGAAAAGGTGTACGAATAGTACCCGACGACCCTCTGTTGTCGGCTCCGTAGAGAGTCGGTATCTCTCTGGTAAAGCACTGCGCTTGTACCATAATAAGAAGCATCGGTGTTCATTTCAAAGGGCAACTTGAGGTCTGGAAGAGTCAGGACCGAATCCGATGAAATAATGGTCACAAGGCTGTGATAAACAGATTGACACTCTGCTGTCCACTGAAATGGCACATTCTTCTTAGTCATTTCTGTGAGGCATTCGCTTTTGGTCGCATAATCTCTAATGAATGGCCGGAAATGCCCTGCAAGACCCAGAAATACCCGCAAAGTGTGCAAGTCATATGGCTTCTGAATTTTTGCGATTCGTTCGACTGATTCCTGTTTTGTTGTCTGGGTTTGGCCGTCAAATACTCCTCCAAGAAACTCCACTTTACTTTGGAAAAACTCACTCTTTTGGCATTAATTTTGAGCTCAGCGTCATAAAGTGCTTGAAATACACGAGCCAGATGGTTTGAGTGCTCTTCCTCGTTGCGGGAGTGAACTGTTATATTGTCTAGGTAGACGTTACAAAACTTCCCGATAAATGATCGCAAGACGTCGTTCATCATTTTCTGGAACGAAACGGGTGAGTTATTTCATCCAAATGGAAGTCGGTTATACTCATAGATGTCAAAGGGCGTGATCAAGGCAGAATATTTCTTACACTTTTCAGAAATCGGAACGTGCCAAAATTCTTTACATTGGTCAATGCGCGAGAAAACTCTGCAGCCACCCGTGTCATCTATGATAGAGTCTATACGTGGCATAGAAAACGAAAAAAGCTCAGTCTGCTTATTAATTTGTCTGTAGTCGTGCAGAGTCGAAGACTTCCATCTTCCTTTGGTGCAATGGTGATGGGTGAAGCGAACGTAGACGTGGATGGACGGATAATCTGCGCATCCAACATCTTTTGAATCTCGTTCTGAAGCCACACTTTCTTCTCTCATGACATATTATAGGGCTTTTTTTCTCACCACCGTCGTATCACTGAGCTGGAATGGAACCTCAAACTTCGTAGTCGCTGTAGGATATACTTTCAGGTACAGCCATTCCGGGTAAAGTGTCCTAACATCTTCACCTGACGATGATTTCCGCGGAGTCCTTGAAGGCGAAACTGCAGCGTTGATAGCGCGGCGCTTTTCTTCTGTGGAAATTTCGTCTGTCCAGTAGATATTAAGGCGAAGTGCACTGATGACTGGACGTGAAAGCAGTAGTTCATACGGAAATCCGTCGAGTACCAGTGCTTGCGCAGTGACAGTGTTGCCGAGACACGATATGGTTATACAAGTCCATTTGTCGTGGACATCTCGTCTTCCATCGTATCCGTGTACTTCTACTGGTCTTCCCTATTTTACTTTCACCCTCTCAACAATATTTGCGTTAATAACCATGACGCTTGCTCCGCTGTCAACTAACGCACTCCGTTCCTTTCCATTCACAAAAACAGATATGTACAATAGACTTGTATGAGACAAATAAACAGCTTCTCTTGATGTCGTCGGGTGGAAGCCGAGACCCTCTATATTTAGTTTTTTGTTACATCATCTAGCTCTTCGCCATGGTCTGAGCCTCCCTGGGCGGTCAAAAAGAATACGGGTGTTGCAGTAGGTCTCCAGCTTGCAAGCGGGAGTTGTTCTTCAGCTCGTGTGGCCCTGGTATTCCTTGCAGCTGGTGTCATGGGTTGACGCTGGGTTCCTAGGTCCTGGAGGTAGAGGTCTCGCATTCCCTGCAGAAGTTCTTCGACCGTCTTGGGTCCTCGAATTTGTATTTGCTTCTGGATGTCCGGACTTAAACCATCAATGATAAGCGGAACCACAGACGTCTGAGGCAAAGATGAGTCCGCCAGCTGTAGCAAGCGCCTTTTCTCATAAAAATACCTGAGTGCAGATCCAGACCTGTATTTGAACGTGATTGCTTTGTCCCATAGGAACACCTTGTTATCGCTGAAGGAGCTCAGAAAACTTGCTTTCCGCTCTATCTATGGTTTGTTGCTGTGAGCGTTGAGACGCCATTCGTGCCAACTCTTTGCTATGCCCGATAGGAATAGTCGCATGCTTTTCACTTTATATTCGTCGCTGTGCCAGTAGTTTTCATTGCATGCATACTCGTAAAACGTGAGCCAGGACTCGGGACTACTAGACTCTCCGTCAAACATGTCTGGCTTCACGTGTTTGCGACTCGGTCTGCTTAATCTTTCCGTCGCGTTTACAAGCAAGCGCATTAAATCATTTTGCTGCCTAATCTGTTCTTGGTGCAGTTCAAGAAACTTGTTGATCAACTCGACGGAACTGTCAGGCGAAGCAGTGGCAGCAGGCTTCGCGTAGTTTCTTACTGGAGTCAGCATGAAATTCTCATAATCCTGAAGTTTCGTGTTGATCCTCACCATTCTTTTAGCAAGTAAATGGTCTGGAGTGAGCTTCATTTTAGTGTTTATATAGGAAACAAATGCGTCAGTGCTCACTGCTTCCGGAAGAGCTAGTTCCTCTTCATCTTGAGGCGTTGCAGTCAAAATCCGGATGCCACCGCGTTGATTTGCTCCAATGGTGAAGTCCACCCACATCTTGAATGTCCACACAGAAAGTATACGCGGCTGCGCCAATTTGTAATAGTACACAGTACTAGGCTGGGGTGTCAGCCATCTTCTTTATTTCTAACCTCTTCTTCCTCCTCGTCTTCCTCCAACCCTGTCTGACGTCCGCGTACATGACATTGTGCGCCTTTTATCATCTTCCGAATGCAATACAAGCACATAATGAGCTAATAACAAGTTGACGCTCATAAAAAGAGCCATAGATCCTGTCTTCTTAATGCTACGCGCAAATCATGCGTCAAACAGATGACTTGTCCAAGCAAGTTGATAGCACTAAATAACAATAAGTAATATACTAAAGCAAGTAGGCCAGTGCATTTAATTTCACACCTGCATAAAGGCTTGTAATAATTTTAAGCTAACCGACGTTAAGTTTGGTTTTATGAGCTTGTAGTAAAATTATATGCTTGTTGTAATTAAACTTATGAGCTTGTTGGAAACAAAGGAAAAATGCGTGCAATGTCACGCCGCGTGTACAGCGAATTCAGTGTAGCAAATACGTCTAAGTTGTGGACAGCTGTGGACAGAAAAGTCAGTGGTTCAATCATAGGGCCAGCAATAAAGATGTCAGGAAAGGAATCCGTAGTCATTCGGCCGAACACTGCAAAAAAACGTGCACGTATTTTTTTTTGATACCACCCTTTCTAAAAAAGGGAGTTTAAAAAGGTAATACAGAGTTGTTGAGGCTTAATTGATAAAGAAAGCAGGGGATGTGTGTGTCAGATGCCGATCTATAATGCAAAAAGAACATGAGGTGACTTTTCGTTCGAAGCACAGTGATACATCGTTTGATTTCAAATTTCATGTCTGAAGATTTTTGCACGCTATCTCTTCTGTGATGTGGAAATACGTGCAATATGTGCGGGTGATGTATTGTTTGTTTCAAATAAACGCCGGTTGCAAGTAAAGCACCAGGTGTTTCGGCTTGGCTGCTAGCGCTTTTCAAGAGTCCTGCAGTGATGGGTTAGTTCACCCAAATCAAGGCACCGATGTTTATCTATTTTTTATTTAACAATACTCTAGACCTTTGTACTTGTAATTCATGGCATCTTCCCTCACGTACCTTCTGGCTCTCTGTGACACTTGTTTGCTTGTTCATTCATTTATACCAACAAGCTTTTGAACTAACTAACTAACTAACTAACTAACTAACTAACTAACTAACTAACTAACTAACTAACTAACTAACTAACTAACTAACTAACTAACTAACTAACTAACTAACTAACTAACTAACTAACTAACTAACTAACTAACTAACTAACTAACTAACTAACTAACTAACTAACTAACTAACTAACTAACTAACTAACTAACTAACTAACTAACTAACTAACTAACTAACTAACTAACTAACTAACTAACTAACTAACTAACTAACTAACTACTAACTAACTAACTAACTAACTAACTAACTAACTAACTAACTAACTAACGAACTAGATAACTAACGAACTAACTAACTAACTAACTAAACTACTAACTAACTAACTAACTAACTAACTAACTAACTAACTAACTAACTGACTGACTGACTGACTGACTAACTAACTAACTAACTAACTAACTAACTAACTATATAACTAACTAACTAGCTAACTAACTCGCCAGGTCACTCACTCACTGATTCACTCAAGGAAATGAATGTTGAATTCCAATGGCGAAGTCAGTACAAGGTTTCCTGCTTTTTTTTTTGGGGAACGAGTGTGTTCCAATGGCAGAATACGGGTGCGAGTTAAGCGTTCGAATGAGAGAGTTGGAGGGGATTCAGAGCGGGAGTCACTCCGTGGAGCAAAAAATTTGCTCCGCTGGTATCGGTGGAGTGGTCCGAATATCTGCGTGACGTACCTCTTTTAAAACGTTTGTCTGCATGGGGGTGCCACCGGTGTAACGTGTTTCGACATTAGGGATATAAGCGAGTGGGCAGATCGGGGGACATTGCTTCCGTTGCTCCGAGCAACAGCTAGAGAGTCCAGAAAACTCCAGTTCCTACATAAGGGATTCATCGATCATCGATAAAACTGCTACGTATGAACGGTATTTCGGCAGAACTTGACAGCGGAATGAAATGAAATAATCACACGAGAGACGTTCTGAAGAGTTAAAGTACTTCCGCGTCCTTCTTACTCCGGCTTGCCAGGGCGGTGCGTATTGTGTTAGAATCACGAATTTGGAGTCTTTCTTTACGCCAGTGTCGAGTGAGTGAGTCTATCGGCTGCTTCGACTTTGCAATTTGAATTATAAGAGCGGGATGACTCTTCCCGGATTGTAATGATTGGTAATTAGCGAACAAAAGGAAGTGCCTATTAATATACCATATTAGCTGGCAGCCCAAGCATTAGCTGACATGAAAAAGTTTGTACAGCTGGCTCCGTTACATTGTCACACACAATGTGGCGAAGACCTCTTGCCTTGTAGAGGCTGCACTCTCGTAGCAACTGTTTAAGCAGTACAACTTTAAATTGTTAGTTCATCTCTTTCATACCAACACTACTTTGTAACGCTACAAACTAACTGGTGATAGGACATCCCGCTTCACGCTATGTCGTGCGTGCATGACCAATATTGTTAATTTGTCTACAGTGTTTACACGTGACCTCATTACCAGACACCACACGCATACCCAACAAATTTTGTATTGTATAATTTTGTCCAGGATCCAGGACGGCAAATAATAACTTCATGCTGCAGAGACAACCAATAATTTTATGACTCAAATGGTTCATCACCAAGACGTGAGATGTCGTTATTGTACTCATTATAGCCATGTAGGTACTTCACGCGTGCAATTGTTTCACTACTACTCGCAGTTCCGTGAGATTCACTCAGATCTCGGTCACTAACAAGTGTTCAAGCCACATCGATTTGGTAGTCGCATTCGGTTTTTGCGCCTCAGCCATTACGTATTATGCTCAGCTAATGATATATTCATGCAATACATAGCCAACCGTATATTATTAGCCAACAATGTCCGCTGTTGGTGGTTTCCTAAACGGGATTGTCATGGTCTAGTCAACGCTTGCCGTGTAAGCTGACTTTTGGTAAAGTTAGGTTAAAGATTACAAGACGTAGTTAAATTTACTGTCTACGCACAACGTTATGCTAGGCTGATCTCTTAGAGAATCTTGGTTTCCATGTTTTTATTACCGTCGTCCGGTTCAACCTTCTAAAGAAAGTTTGACCCTACTATTTTCTTTAAACAGGCCTATCGAGGGGCAGGAACCGCACCTAGCAAGGGGCGCATGGCCACGGAGCGGCGACTGAGGACTTCCATCGTGAACAACACACGCCATCACAGCGAGCAGGGAGCTTCAAAACCATCGGAGGCGAATAAAGAGGAAGAACTAAGCCTGATTGGTCATTTTTTAGCAGCTTGGCTTTTCGTGGCAGTAGATCTGAACTGTTTACAAGCAGCGAATATGTAGGCAGACGGTGGCACGCGTCATCGTGTTTAGTTGGTTAGCGTCGCAGCAAGCATTTAGGCGGCGGAGTTCCGAGGCACATTGTTTGCCACAAGGACGAGGAGGGAGCAAGATCAGGCATTCATAACGAGCTACATCTTGCTAGAACAATAGGAAGTAAAACTAGTTGACAAAAGTGGGAACAGCATGCAAAAACAAAACAGTGAGCATTGCATAAAGCCGTGAAAGACTTAAATAGAGCAAATCTAGACGACTCTCAAGATTATATCTGGCTGCTGCGAGTATGTTTTGAGGCCTTAGCTAGGGAATTCAGCTTCTAGGTTGTTTTGACGTTAGGCTAATTCTTGGCGCAGAGGGTTCAGCCACTGCTAGCATCCACTGATGAGACTCTTTTACCGTCTGTAATTATGGGTGTCCAATAAAAGAAAGCAACGCGGCAAGCTCACTCAGCTAACAGTGAAGGATCCAAGAAACAAGCTTGCATTAAGAAATACGCCAAGTGCTGCGTTGATTGTGTTTAACCGATTTCGTACAAAATACCCTTTACTTGCGGGCGCTGTAACCTATCGGCCTATATGGCCGATAGGTTACAGGCCGATAGGTAAGTGATCGGCTGAGGAAGAATGGTTACTCTAAAAGGCTCTGTCACAAGGCACTGGTTGACCGCTGTGAAAAATCGGGTTGTCAGGAAATTCTTTATAAATGCGTGGTCACAGGGTGCTATGACAAGCAGCGAGAACACGAGATTAGCGAAGCCTTGCATATTCGACAGCATGGTGTTTCTTGCGTTATAGTACCCTCCATTTCGCTTCATGGCGGTGAAATATGGTATTTGTGGTTTACTGACATGTCAGTTTCTTGACAATGTTTGCTGTGCGGCCTTTATCCCACGTTTGTGCCTTTCTGCTTATATTTTCGTGGTTCTGCGCAGATACATTTTTGATATATATATTGCAGTTGTTTTGGAATAAACCTTGGTTTTCAGTTCAGCGCTGTGCATGCGTTATCTTCGGGTCACGTCTTTAGTGCTGTTATATTCTTTGTCTATCATGCAGCACTAACTCGTCCAATCAAAAACACTTACAGCTTACAATAACAGAATACTGGTCTGTTTGCTACATATTCATGTAAAAAAACCAGGTGTGTAAACACGGACACTTGGCGTTTGTGTCGTCTTTCCTTTTTTCTCTGCTGTGTCTGTGCTTTTACGCCCAGTCTTTTACCATTAGCCGAGCATTTGAGTCTTGTGGTGACCGTCTCTACCACTCGTATTCACGTATGACTGGTGTTGAATCCCCGCTTTTCAAAGCCACAACACTGGTCTCGTAAATTCAGCAGACGGTAGCGATTATATCATCAGTGATCTGCGGCACAACTACAGCGATAGCAAGCGCTGCAGATCAACTATATACGAACTTTCAATAAGGCATGGTACTTGGCAAACAAAACAAAACGTTCAGGACACTGACGTCAGTATACTTCTAATTTAATTCAAACATGCTGCTTTGATAAATGTGATTCGTAAACCTGTCTTCCTGGTATAGTTGCAAATAATGCAGGTCAGGGTGCAGGACCTCTGTGAAAGAATACGAATCACAGCCGATATGCTCTGTATATCTTGCTTCTCTACGCGTTGAGTGTTAATGTGGTGAAGACAGCTTCTTAAAAGAATCAGACAGCTTGAGATAGAAAACTTTCTGAAGACAGTGGGGAGTTTCAGTTTGGCGTTTTTCACGCTACGATCAGCAGCTAAGCGAAGCGGGAACGCAAATGCACCCTCCACTACGGTCGTAAGCGGGTTAGCGGAGCGAGGCGTACGCTCCGCTTACTCGCTGGCTAAGGGCCGTTCCATGCGCTTCCCGCACAGCCGCAACGCACGTGCCGGAAACCCTACCGCACGCAAGCGGGGGACAAATATGCCAATTGGCGACGCTGCGGAAGGTGAAAGAGAGTCGCCGATTGGTTTATTTGTCCCCCGCTTGCTTGCAGTAGGGGTCCCGGCACATGCGTTGCGGCAGTGCGGGAAGTGCGTGGAACCGCCCCACACATCTGTTAGACACATTCTCGGGCAATGCGAGGTTATATGCAAAAAAAAAAAAAACTCCCAAGCATTTCCCCGAGGGTGAACATGGTCAAGTGCGAATACACGGGATGATGCTATGTGGGGTATTTATTAATTCGCACTATTATATTTATTAATCACACTATGGTGCCTTTATGGTGTAATGGTTCCTGGGAATCGCAATTTGATCACACGGGGGAGTTTACGTTAACTCACTGGCGAATGCCAACGGATTTTAACTTTACTCCCCCTCATGACCCGCTCTCGACGGGAAACTGAGAGAGAAGGCAGGCGCGCGAGAGAGAGGGGTGCGCGCGCAGCTGCAGCGAGCGAGGAGAGCGGAGGAGCGAGTGAAGGGGGAGGGGGTATAAGGCGCGTTAATGACACCGATATCAGCGTCGCGTCCGTGGCTTATTCGGTAGAGCGTCGCGCTGCGGCCCGCCAAGTCCTCTTTCTTTTAAAGTTAGAGAGAAGACTGCGGACGCCGCCGACGGCGGTGGATGGTTTGGGGTCGCTTATAAAGTGTATTCACACTTAAAAAAATGCAGCCTTCCAGATAAAACTGCGGCGAGGTGAATTGTTTTGCTACTCAGGTCAAGCCTCCAAGATCAACTGTGGGTCATTCAGCACGCGTTTCAGGCAGTGACAAGACAGGCTCTCCGGGCCTCCCCGGGGATGGGTGGACCAGGCTCAGGGCACCAATTTTCCGGGGTTACCATCAAAGTTGTTGCCACTACTACACTAGCTACTGCATGTATGAGCACGCTATCGATGATTACTATCAAACGGTCATGATCTTATGACATTGGAGGCCCATTGATCGCTGCTCAAGAAAACGAGGAATCGCCATTAGTCCCAAAGCGACTCCGTCTTTCATAGCCCGAGTTGCTTTGGGACGTTAAACCCTGACGAAAAAATTACAGGTGAACACTTAACCATTTGGATTCCCTCAACGTGCAGCAGCCATGACCAGAATCAAACTGGTAATAATATGAAACTCGATAACGGTATGAAACCAAAGGAGCTAACTTGAAATATTATGCAGTAATGAAATGAGCGGTACGCCGTTACAAAGGGATGATCCAGAGGTCGGTTACGCTTCTTAGAGGAGGTAGGTGGGACGTGGATTGGTTCCTTTTGTACAGAAAAAGTTTTTGATCATCATCATCATCATCATCATTAGCATCATCATCATTATCATCATCATAATCATCATCCTGAGAATGATATTCGTACTACGAGCGCACTTTTTGCGGGTACTATATCTTCAAAACGCATGCGAACACAGTTTCAATCAAACGCGTATACAGAATACGCAAGGGCGTGCATTACTGGACACACATCGGCTCAAGGCATCTTAGAAGTGAGCGCCTGGGCTTGCCTAGGAGAATATCTCTATAACAGTATGCACCACAAATATGCAAAAAATTTTGAACCTGGAGTTTTGCTGGAGTCAACGCTCATTGTCTTAAGTGGTCTTGTGCTCAAAAAGACAAGTTGCTCCTGGAAATGTTGGCTGTAGTGAAGCGACCATGTCGTCAATGACTTTTTAACTCGTCATGCTTGCGTACTTCCTCCAACCTGGCATGCACAGTAACTTACGGTGCATTGTAACGTGAGTTAAGTGGACTAAATTGGTCACGCTTGATAAAGGCCATCAGGGAATTGCGGCCTAGTGGTTCAGGTATCTCAACAGGTTTAACCCACCCCTGTCAAACGTCGGGTCAAACTCTTCACTGCGCTCTACATTCGTGACCGGGAACTGACAACCTTACCTCTTTTCCCCACTCCCCCTAAAAAAAGGCTAGGCACAAAACAACAGATTAGAGAGAAAGAGGGAGAGAGCTGCTCATTAAGTAGCAGTCCCGCCATAGTCCCGCCATAGGGAATGGAAGATTATGCCGCGACAATGTGCGGCAGTCACGGAAGCCTAATAAGGCAAAAGAACCGAGGGAGGCTTGCATGTAAGTAGGGCGGCCACGAGATGTCGAGGGCTGAGAAAAGAGAGAAAAGCAAGCAGAGGAGAGGCAGATAAACGCGAAAAAAATTGCGGGGGTTAAAAGGGCGGTGGCGTTGGTCGTTGTGACTCCACCTCTTTTTGCGACCGGACCGGCGAGCCGAGGTCAGTGTGTTGCCACCGCGCCTCGGTTGTTCTCTTTCTCTCAAACAGCGGTTGAACGCTCATTACATCAGTCGACGGGAGCTCGACGTTTTTTTCCCTTTTGTTTCAGCGTCCGATCAGCGACAAGCGTACTTCCCTTGCTGCGGCCCTTGGCCGCTGCAGTCTACGGTAGTACGCGGCTGCGTGGAGTTGACGTACTCCTCAAAAAGGTGTATAGGGCGCTGTCTCACTTTCAGGCAATAGGACTACAACAGAATGCTGAAGGTGGTTCATATTTTTTTTCTCGTTTTAAAGTTCGTGCAGCATTTTATTATCAACACCACAGAAGCTACTTTTCTTGGAAAGGAGTATGTAATGAACTAAATCAATGTCTGTTGTGCGATTTCTGCTTGTGTTCTTTATTGCAGAGAAGTGTTATTCGAACGTCTCCAGAATATCTTTTATTACACCCTGCTGCACGCGCGGACAGGACACACACACACACACACACACACACACACACACACACACACACACACACACACACACACACACACACACACACACACACACACACACACACAAACACACACACACACAAACACACACACACACACACAAACACACACACACACACACACACACAAACACACACACACACACGCACACACACACACACACACACACACACACACACACACACACACACACCCACACACACACACACACACACACAAACGTACGCCCATTCACACACAACTCCCTCACTCACTGCAGCCAAAGTTTTACAATTAACCGTCGAGATATCTTTATGCCGACCTGCTGCAGCCAGAGTATTTTTTAGGTCACCAAGACAGCGGTTACCTAGTGCTTCTTACTCGACTGCCACTGTTCATTTTTCATCAGCACTGCGCAATCAATGCAGGCGGCATCGTTAAGAAAACCGTTTAACTCGAAGAAACTAGGCCAACTCCAGCACGTAGTGCCGCTTCAACAGCTGCTGCAATACTTATTTGCAGCAGCAGCGTTACGGACGGGCCATGTCCACCCCTTGTCACGTTCATGCCCCAGAGTAAGATATGCACTGACCCATTTGACTGCAAATGCACAAACGCTGCAAGACTCACGCTTGAGTTTTAGGCTAAAATGCCAGAGAGCTGTAAAGCAAAGAATAAGCGCCTGACTGGGACACACGTGTAGTACCACTAGATCTGCGGTCGTTAATAAGCCATCGTCATCGTGTAACATGGTACTTTACATTTTCTTCTCTGTATATGCAAATAAGTAAACCACAGTAACGTTGTTCTGTTGACTGAAGACTTGGGTACACTGTGGTACAGATGGTATTCGAACCAACTACTCAGAAAAATGGGTGGCTGCATCAACAACAAGGAACGGACTTGTTATTTGTTTTTCACGTTACAACCTTTACGCACAATGAAATACAGAGGAACCCAAAGTACTATAAAGAAGCCTGCTCGGAAAAAGGAAGTGGTCCACTGAGCGTGAATTTCGGAATGCACAAAGGCTCTTACTTCGAAATGAACTGTCACGCAGTTGTAACAAGACTGATTGTTGACCTAGTTGGTACTTGCCTAACGAAATACTTTGGCCACAAATATTACAAATTCAGAGCAAAGGAACACACAATGGCAAGCACGCCGTTGCTTCTGGAATACCCCACACGCAAATTCCAGGGAGCAGGTGCAAACTGCGAGAACCCCGGTTCTGACGCAAGAGCTTAAGTACCGCATCGTTCTTCAAACGGGGCCCCGCGTGCGTGCTTGAGTGTGTGCGTTCGGAGTCACGTACTCTGTCTCCTGGACAACGGCCCATTTTCAAGCAGCAGCAGCCGCATCGACCGAAAGGGTGAGAAAGAAAGAGAGAG
Source organism: Rhipicephalus microplus (assembly GCF_013339725.1). Taxonomy (NCBI): domain Eukaryota; kingdom Metazoa; phylum Arthropoda; class Arachnida; order Ixodida; family Ixodidae; genus Rhipicephalus; species Rhipicephalus microplus. The sequence goes on from NC_051175.1 coordinate 95,478,693, forward strand.
AGAGAGAGAGAAAAAAAAAACGAGGGCGAACTGGAAGGTGGGGGACATCGTCGGATTCGTATCTCGCGCAAAACTCGAAACTCCCACTTCGCTCGCTCCCCCCATCGATATCGCTGCGAGGACCCCCTTCTTTAAACGCAACTTGCCCGTGCAGGGCAAAGTAAGCAACTTTGGCCCCGCTTCTTCCGTCTTTCTTTTGTCGTCTGCTACGGGTCGTCTGCTCGGTGCTCTTGTTGTTATACTTGTACCTCTGTTTGCGATCGTCCAGTCGGCGTGGCATGGCTTGGCTTGGCTTGGCCGACGGCGCGTGACGACGTCGAAGGAAGAAGACACGCGCGGCCGCCACGCCACCCGGTGAAGAAGAGAGAGATGTTTTTCCGGAGCAAACGTCTGAGCGAGCCCGTCCGAGAGGCACGCGCTCGCGTCATGATTACCTTACGACGGTGTCCAGCGTATTCTGACTGGCGAGGCCGCGACACGCCCGCCGTGCTGTGCTGGTGCCCGCGTGCGGCCGCGAGTTGTTGACGCGGGCACCGTGTCAACAGGCCATGGATCAATCGGCGGACCGAGAGAGTCGCCGAAGTCGACCACCCTCGGAGCAGGTAAAGGCGATACTTCTTCTAGCGTGTCGCCCTTCTTGATTCTATTTCGCCACCTGTTTGCGGCGTCCGGGAAGCGAGGCTTAACCGATTCTCGCACACGTTCGCGTGCGTGCGTGCGTGTTGTTGCTGTTTGCGTTCGGCGCTCCGCCGAAGAGGCAGCTTTTAAGCTGGTTAACACGCGACAATTGTGTTCGCAGTTGCAATTACTTAAAGAACCTACTTATTCGCTCGCTTTCACAGAGAGTGTGTTGGTTCATTATGTACGAATAATTCTTTCTTAGTCAGGTGATAACCACATTAGATTGTCAAGCAACGTTGTGTAACTAGTATGTTCACTGATGTACAACTGTTATAGACGTTCTGGCTAACACACATACAAAGAGGGCTACGCGTCAGCGTCCCCCAAAATATACTCAAAATTTCTTTTAAGGGAGAGCCAACAAGTGTCAGTCAGTTCTGATTTTTTTGTTTTATTGTCAACAATCCCGGCGTTGTTAACAAAAAGAGTGCTAACTTCACACAAGTTAACATCACAACATAAAAATAATAATATTGAAAAAAACAACAACAGCCCGTATGGGCAATTTTCACGTGAAGGATCAGGTTGTAGTGATAGCAATCCAACTTTTGATGGTGAAATGCAGTTGTTGACATAAAAAGTAAAATTCTAGCATTGTGTGAAAATAGGTAGAAAGATAAAGAACTTAAATTAATGTATTTATTGATCCTTAAATGCATTTAATAAAATGCTTCATTATTAAAAAGAAACTAGAGGGGTACAGGACTCTCCAGCATCCCAAGCACTACCATGAGTCAAATAAAGGTTATACTTTCAAACATAGAGGGAAGGCAATGTGACCTATACTTAAAGTCTGCAGAAAATAAAAATGAGCACAATTGAGATTGAAGGATGCAATTTTATGGCTTATGTGGAGATAGCAAGGTTTCTGCGCGAGTTCCCAATTATCTGATAACGTTTTACGGCACTGATCAGATTGCAAGCTTTTTGCTATTTTTGAAAGAGATTACGCGTCCAGCGGTAGTTTAAGGCGGCTTTCAAAACTATCCGAGGCTGTTGTGAAACTTCTGGATGAATTCACATGTGAAAGAGGGCGGCGCAATGGAATCGATTACGTCTGGCGTGGTGTTGCTAAAATAACACCGAAAGAGGGCCATATGAGAGAGTGCGACAGAGAGAGAGAAAGACGGATAGATACTGGGATTAACTTAGGTAAAGTCATGAAACCGCAGAAAAAAAAGCGCATGTGCTTTGTTGTTTGTTTTGCCCTACAAGTGCGCTTTCTGTTCGTCCATCACAAAGTATGGTTAATCTCACGTTGCAGTTAAAGCAAATTAAAACAGTACTTCATTTCTCAAACCAAACAGTATTCTGATTTGGTTATTTCAAGCTGGGCTTCGTTGCTCCTATATTTTTGTAGGGGGTAGTACCGAAAAAAAAAGAGGGTGACAAATGTATGGTGCGTATTTGGCCCATGAGTCTGAATGTAGGTCATCAGTGAGGGAGTCTCTCCCACATATACGAATAACCTGTGTACCCTTTGTTTAAAAGTAACGTAACCTCTAGCAAGGTTTGGCTTTCACTGTGCTGCTAACGAACGCCAACTACCATGCATCTTAAATACATGACCTTGAACACTTTAGGGCAAATCGCAGTCATGATCACGAAAACTGACGAAATCACAGACTAAAAAATGCCTGCTATGACATCACAGTTTTTCTATTAGTTTATCTTACAATAATAAAGATGATAAAATAAGTAACAAATAGAAACTGCAATATAAACAAATGCCTATTGTGTTCGTTGCGCTCCTATTTTTATTTTTACTTATAGAATTACCTGCAGCGCCACGAGGCCATTATTGCGGGGGGTAAGACGATTAATCACGTAAAAGCACATATGTTTACACAAGGACAAAGATAAAAGGATCACTCCACTTTGGCAGATGAGCATAGATTAGAGGTCATTAAACTCGCTTATAGGGCTTTTATAGTGCCTGCAAATTACTATACATGTCTATGAATGCCTATTTTCAAAATTAGTGCCTCTATGACCACCATTTTGCCCCAAGTTTTGCTTTCAGGTGCCCTTTGAGACGTTCATCGACGTTATCGGGCTGCATTGATTGTTCGGAACTCTGTGGGGTTAAAGCTAGTCCTCTAGTTCAACCAACTTCCAGGGAACAACTTCTAGCAGCAGGGAAGTGCGCGCCTGCCTGCATACGCCAACACTCCGACATGACGCGAGAGGCTGGTGAGTGTGAGATAACGAAGAGAGGTCACCAAAGAGAAAAAAAAAACTTGATGAGCAGTAAGGTAGAGATGTGGGCGAGTTGTATTTGATGCATCTCGTAAAAAAAAAAAAAGCACGAATAGAATAGGACACGAGAATGAGAGGTCAGAGTACGAGCGCTGTCTAAACTTAAGTTCTTGGCTAGAACTCGTTTTGTCTCTTGACATTTTCTTGCTGGTTTTTAACTGCGCACATACATGTCTGAGTACGGTAATAGGTATTTTTTTGCCAATAAGTCAATGATGTAAGAATGTATCATAGGTGAAACGGCGCAAAAGACCAGGACAGCAGGGGCATGCATGGAGCCACACGTAGCGATGACTGGCAGTTGAAATTTATTGCGAAGAACGCAAATGATGAACGCAAATAAATACGTATCCGCCTATAAGCGTATAAATACGTATTTGCCTAATAGATACGTAGTTACCTATGGTGGCGAAGAACGTAAATAAATGTGTGTCTACTCTTCAGACATTGTGAATGTAATGAAGAGGCAAAAAAAAAATAGGCGATGAAAATGATTTCAAATGTACACCGATACTATGATACGTTAAACCATCTAGCCGACAAGTTCAACCTTCAAAGTTTGTGCCATTTGTTCTGCTAGTCATCGTCATTTAAAAAAAAAAACAGCTAAAAGTAAAGTGCGACCAGCTTGAGCTCGAGCTACAGTTGACGTTAATTGAGATGCGCACTATTTCCTGACGATAAGAAACCACTAAATTAGGCAGTGATCGTATCAATTTTGCTCACTTATCGCAAGAATAATTATGCGCGTACTTATATTCGTCTCATGTTGATTGATTGATTTGTGGGGTTTAACGTCCCAAAACCACCATTTGATTATGAGAGACGCCGTAGTGGAGGGCTCCGTAAATTTTGACCACCCGGGGTTCTTTAACGTGCACCCAAATCTGAGTACACGGGCCTACAACATTTCCGCCTCCATCGGAAATGCAGCCGCCGCAGCCGGGAATCGAACCCGCGACCTGCGGGTCAGCAGCCGAGTACCTTAGCCACTAGACCACCGTGGCGGGGCACTCGTCTCATGTATGGCACCGTCAAGCCGAAGGTTTTAACACTCACGCTCACAGTTGAATTAACGTTCGAATATTATATTCGAATATATTATAGATTACTTTTGCACATAAAAAAAAACACAGGCTTCATGTTAGTAGCCTGCCCGTTTCTCCCCCTCGATATCAATTACGCCACCAAACGAGAAGGCCACCACTTATGCGAACTAACTACGGTCGTCAGTACCTTGAGTATCAAGTACCCCGGCTTTTGAACATCGTTGAACCTCATATACATTTTCATGCACCTCGCTTTAGAAAGTTTATAAAAAACTTTCTGTTACATTCCTCGATAACTTATCAATTAAATATATCTGTCTAATTTTCTACGTGTACCGCATATACAGTTTGTGCTACAATTTGAAAATTCACAATTTAATGCGTATAGGTATATATTCTTGGAGTGTCTTTATGATATGTTTGTTTTCATGAAGAGTTTTCATGTATGATGTGTACCTGTAATGCTTTATTTGCAGTGACAATTATGTACACGCATGTTTTGATTTTTCTGGTTGCTCTATTGTTTGTATACTCGCATCGCATGCAAACAAGTACACGCATGCCGAATGCGCATGGGAGTAGGAGCCTCTGTCAGGCAATACGGCCTTTAGCTCTTACTCCTCTTTCTGTATCAGAAAGAAATAAAATAAACTGAACTAAACTAAACTAAAACCTTTCACGCATATGATACCGAATTTTTTTTGTCAGAAAACGGGGCAATGAAGAGAAGGCTACAGGATGAGCATGTACCAATGAGTGGCCGTATCAAGGTCGAGTTCTATACTTCCTTACTGGCAGTGCCTGAAGCTCTGGCACACTATGTGTGGACAGCTCCGTAATCTAATTTCCGGATAGTGTCATATCACCTTATACTTTCGCAGTGCTGCATGCCTTTTATTTCTCAAAAAAGAAAAGAAACCGATCAAAAGGGACAGCATGACACGAGTCCCTCCCCCAAAGAAGATTCTAAAGCACCGTGGTTATCGTCGACAACGGTGCAGCAGTGAGAACCTGCAGCAGAATAATGATTACTCGCTTCGTCTGTTACATATTCATGCGCTCCCACGGCTATTTCGCCTGGCGGGACGTGGTCGCATTTTTCATGTATATTTTTATATCATTATGCTTACCGTTGACAGGGAGTTGAGAGGACGTACGAACATACCACGAACAATAAAACGACGCAGCAAAAGCAAAACGAATAACAAACCGACGCAACGCCGTCGCACTTGCTCATATATACCGCCCCGTAGAACCTAACGAGAAAGAGAGACGGCAAGTGATCGCCCTACAGAAAAAAAAAAACGGCCTTGAGGACTCACGTGTGTTGTCCATACCCGCCGTGGTATCCAGGTCATTGGGGCACGCCTGCGCGGCTGACGCAGAGCTGAGTTTTCAGAGGGTCCAGTGGGACAGTAGATGGACCTAAGCAGAGTAGAAGCTTTCGTTCAATGCACACCCGGACTGGCAGAGACACGTGTCGAGAATGATGCGACGCTTTCCGCACGCTGTTAGCGCCAAGGCTTACTATATCCTCTCCTCTCTCTCTTCTTACCACCGAAAGATTAGTATTGAAGGTTCCCTAACTTTTTTTTAGGGGTATTACGAACACACTTTGCGCTCAAGTTCATGCAGTGCTCAAGCGGAGAAATAGACTGATGGCGTCAACTCGAGCGTGCGAAAAAATTGTCATCGCGCCAAAATTTGTGACGTCCTCATGATGTCGCAGTGTACGTCGCCACACGAAGGAACGCCACTTGGTGAATTTATCAGGTGACGCCATAGGTTGGTCAAAAAGAAGCGATCACGGAGGCAATGCAAAAGCAGCTGAGGCGCAGCTTCCAATGCGTTCGATCTTAGAGGCAATGCAAAGCCTTATTAGGGGCAGGAAGCTTTCAGAAGTATTAGGTGGCCTGCTCAATTACTAGAAAATACACAGATACGCAATTCTACAGACTCTACTGTTTATTACGTTGCGATGAAAATGTGACGCTATGCACGACGATATTGCCACGCGTGTTTCTTAATTTTACTTTTCTTTCTTTTGGTTTTCGCCCAGAAATCCTGTAAGGAATGCTCAGCGCAAACTGCGCTCCATAGTTAGAGAAGGTTCACGATCATTGTAGATCGTTTTGTTAAAATTGTGTGCAAGACGCAAACATTCAAAATTATTCCAGAGTTTGCGCGATGACCAGTGATAAGGCTGGAATATTCGACGGCACATATATAAATACCGATGCCCTTCACCGCTTGTCAGTTGATCGACGGACGACGCTCAGTACGCCACTTTCAGTGCCAGCGTGTATCACTGCAATCTGACTTTTCGTTGACCAGCGGTGAGTTTGGCCGAATATACAGTTTGATCTTCGAACTACAGATTGCTCCCTTCGTAGACGTCACGACCCCGTGACAATATGGTGCTGCCACCTGACAGCGGCCCTGTGTTCTGCACAAGCTCACGTTTTCTGACGGCACTGGCAGATGGCGTCCATATCTCGCGTAGGGCCTCCTCTATTTTATCAATGCGACCCAGATGCGGCCGATTCAACAAAGAAGAGGCGCTGTCTGAGCTAAGGCAAAACATAAACGGCCGCTTGGCCGGGAGAAGATTTTGATAACATATGCAACTAAGCATACAGATACGCGACCAGTTTTTGACCCGATATTAAGACTTGCCGATTCCTGTGGCGCATATCTGCCGGTTTTTTGACTCGCCGGATACGGAACGATTTGCTGAACAGCTGCTCCGTTAGAGGACATATAACGAGGCTTTCCTTCGAATTACCTTAGGTGAATGCATGACAGACCCTGTAATTTTCTTATTTTATTAGTATATCTCCCTGTTGTGTTAGAGGGAATAACAGTTTGACAAAATTCACACCGTAAGAACCTTTAGATCCTAGCATCACGCCTTGTAGAGGCGAGGTTCTTTAAGGCATTGGCAAGTCCCGCGTTGTAGTAGCCACAGCTAGTACTCAGAGCGCTCACTAGATGGCAATGTGGCGCTTGCACCGCTAGTACTCGCATTGCGCACTACATGGTGCTTTGGCGCTCGCGCCAATTCGATGCGTGCTCTCGTGTGATAGGAGACCGCGTTTGCTCTTGCGTTAAAATGCGTTCGCTCTCGGCGCGCTTCCTCTTTCGCCGGCAGTCTGTGCGCTTCGAGTATGAGCGACAAAGATAAGGCAGTGGAGTGGAGGGCTCGTATAAAACGGCTGCCGTGCATGCTCGCCGTCTTTACATGATGATCGGCTGGGCAAGACTTACGGGGGATTCAAGGTTTAACGATGTACATCCGGAGCTTCGCCTACTCATCAATATTCAATCCGTGGATAAGCTGTGATTTTTCTTTCATTCTCCTCATCCCAATCTTTCTCTCTCTTGCACGTTACCACTTGTATAACAATGTTATCGCATTCGCGACATAGCGTGCCTGTATTCTAAAGACGATAGTCTTCTTGGGATACTTAAACTCAAAAATTTTGGTCTGTCTGTCTGTCCGTCGACTTATCTGTTCGTCAACCAAAACGGCTTGTCTTTTTGCCTTTTATTCTGTTAGCCTTTAATTCTTAAATACAACCACACCTTCCGCGTCCACCAATATTGCTCTGGTTTCTGCGTTCGTACTTGTGCATAGTATCGATGAAAAAAATCACAGAATATCCGCGGAGTGAGTGATAATTGGTGGGGCGAAGCGTTCATCAGTCTGTCCGTGATTTCGTCCGCTCATTTGTACTTGCTTCTGCCTGTCCGTGCGTCCGTCCGTGCGTCCGTCTGTGTGTCCATCCATCAGTGTGACCGTCGGTGCATCCAACCATAGTTGCATCCCTCCATGCGTCCATGCGTACGTGCGTTCTTCCACCTGTCCATCCGGCCATCTGTACATCTGTTCATGCGGCCGTCCCCCTATCTGTCTGTCCGTCCATTCATCCGTCCATGCGCCCGCCCTTCTGTCTGCCTGTGCATCCACCAGTCCGTCCGTCTATCTGTATGCCCATCCGTCCGTTCGTCTATATAGAGAACATTCCAAGTACAGCCATCTCACATCTTTTCATCATGTATTCGTCATATATAAGTGCCACTATCCAGCGGACATATTAAGGACCGCTCTTTCGGGTATGTGCCACTGGTGGTTACATACACCATCGGAGGATGGACAGACCCACACCCTAAGAAGCGTCGCCGCTAAAAGCAAATGTTGCACATACCAAAGGCAGGACATCGACACGTCCATATACTGTGGCTTGTTTCTTTTTATTACAAAAGTCATACATAGGTAATTCTAAGGAACGTAGCGTTTATTATGCTAAGCTGAAATTGCAGCGCTATGCACGAAAAGGTTGGTGTTTTCTGCCCTTTGCTAAGACGATACGGTGGAAGCACCTACCCGCCGCGTGCATCGATCCCTTTCACTGATTTTCTCACACAGAATATCAGATGTTTTATTCACTCTCTCCAGATGGGAGACAATCGTCATTCGACGACATTTACAGTGAAACATGCAGATACAGGGCCACTGTTTTGTGATTCCCTTTGCTCAACATCTAGCCCTTGCTTTCAATCTTCCGCAATGCTTCTTTCTTGCGTCCTTTCTCGCACCTGGAAGCATTCAGACACAGGTGTGTTAACGATTCTGGCCGCCCTGCCCCTTTATTTTCCGAAATCGCCCCCCCCCCCCCCACAATCAGCCAACAATCGCGTATAAAAACCCGACCCTTCCGCGTAGTTGAGCGTTCATTAATGAATGCAGTGACCGCTCTTATCAGCTTAGAGGACGCACGTCGTCTATGTTGGGGACGTGTATGACTGACGTTGGGCGAGTGGAGGGGTGAGTGGGGTGGAAAATGGGGTCGGCTAATTGGAAACGCTAGTGACATTGCAGTGAGGTCGCCCACAAGGTCAGTTCGTATCGACGCCAGCTGTCAATATTGATCTCGCATTGTTAAAGAGGCACTATTGAAAGAAAAAAAAAGAAGATTTTTCTCTGATACCCTTTTTTAAATACCGAAACACGATGCTTGCTGCGAGAAGTCACTTGGTGACCAAAAAAGCGTAAGAAGAAAATGTAACAGGTGACGTCATGTTGAAGGTTCTGCATCAGTCGCCATGACTTCACCGATTTAGATTACGTCTATTAGGACTTACGTAGCCAGAAGCTTAATACACCAAATTTCAGGAAGACCAAATTACGAAAAAAAATTAAATCCGGAACGTCACTATTGAAGATTTCAGTGAAAAAATTTTAAGTGAAACATTCAACATTGGTTTTCATCTATGAATAAACCTATCATGGCGAAATTAACAACGCTGGAATTTTAAGAGTATAAGTCTGAGCTAATTCATTTTGTCACTACAGTGTGCCTTGAAAACAGGCCGGCTAGAGCTGGCCTTCATAAGAACGCGTACACGTTTTGCACCGACACAAATTTTTTTCTTTTGGTGTGGATTTTTTCATAGAAGTCCATTTAGAGTGCCTTCGAAGAGTGGCAAGCGTTTACACCAGCCGGAAAGATCGCTAAGTGCGGCCACGGCACGTCGTTAAAACCGATGCCCTCCTCTCCGCAATCTGCCAAGAAACGATTACCATGACTTTTGAATACAAACGAGGTTGACATTGCGCGATGATCATATCATCGCCGGATTACTATAATCAAGATTGCAGTGTATGAGATAAACATGTACTCATACCTGTGTTGAAACGGTTTATAAATATGACAAGGTATGCCATTCTATGAGTTTCGCATCATTAGCTATTGTTCTGGATGAACGTCAAGGCTACAGCCTGCAGGCAATGATATGCAGTTGCCTTATTATTAAGGGATCCCGCGTCTTGTTAGCTTACGCAGCTGAATAATTATTACTGATCAATATAATCAATATCGCTTTATAAACTAAGCGACGCCGGATAGCTGGAGCAATTCAGCCATGTAGTTGTCAGATTTTTTAAAAAGTAAAAGCTGATTGAGCGCATAGTTCAAGGAACCCACGAATTAGTGTCAAAATCAGCTAGAGGACAGATAGAGTAAAATGTTTGTAGACGACAGGTGTCTACACTGATACGACTTGTCGTACAGACCTTTAATAGGTCTTGGCCATGACTATTCGATTTGACCGCAGCGGCGGGTCAATCTTGAGAACAGTTAAATACTAAACTTCACTATTCTGGTCAAAGATTGGCTATTCAGGAGTGCGAAACGACGAGGGCCAGCAATGAGCCCCCTTTTGGAGTGTGCTTCAATTGAGCATGCGTATGAAGTCATTCAGCTTAAATTGAGGACAACGCAGCGAGTAATGGAAAGAAAAATGGTAGGTGTAACCTTAAGAGACAAGAAGAGAGCAGAGTGAATTAGGGAACAAACGGGGGTTAAGGATATCATAGCTGAAATGAAGAAAAATAAATGGACATGGGCCGGGCATGTAGCGCGTAGACAGGATAACCGCTGGTCGTTAAAGGGTAACTGACTGGATTCCCAGAGAAGGCAAGTGGGTTAGGGGGAGACAGAAGGTTAGGTGGGCAGATGAGATTAAGAAGTTGCGGGTATAAATTGGCAGCAGCAGGCACAGGACCGGGTTAACTGACGGAACATGGGAGAGGCTTTTGTCCTGCAGTGGACGTAGTCAGGCTGATGATGATGATGATGATGATGAAGTCATTGCAGTTTTATTGACATGAACAATAAGATAATCTATACATTGCAGTAATGTTTTGCCAATAATGAACAGTGCGTGCTCTTGGTTGAGATAGTGCGATACGCATCACAGAAGTGGTAAGCCAAAAGCAAAAAAAAAAAAGAAAATAAACTGACAAGACCTTCTATGCAGTCATCTATGACGACTCAAAGGCGAAAGCCTTCTTTATTTTCTTCATTCTATTCCTCCTATTCCTCTTCTTCATCTTCATTTGCTCCTCTTTCTCTGCCTTCTTTCTCTTCAGCTCAATGAGTGTATTCATTGTGATCTTACCCACCGTATGCTTTTTGCGCCTAACGTGATTTTGGATTGCCTCGAGGATCGAATGCATTGCAGGCTTTCTGCACCTAACTTGCTTTCGCACTGCCTCCGTGATCGGTGCGCCAGACTTAGTCATATATAATAAAAAAATAAAATAAAAAAGAAGATATTGGTGTTTGACCGTGTGTTCTGGCCCCACCACAGTGGTTTAGTGGCTAACGTACTCGGCTGCTGATCCGCAGGTCGCGGGACCGAATCCCGGCTTCGGCGGCTGCATTTTTGATAGAGGCGAATATGCTGTAAGCCCGTGGGCTCAGATTTGTCTGCTCGTTACAGAACCCCAGGTGGTCTAAGTTTCCATATCCCTCTACTGCGGGACCTCTCATAATCATATGGTTGTTTAGGACGTTAAACCACCCATATCGATCATAACCTTGTGCTCTCTGTACTATGTCTGCACTGTTCAGCCTAGCATTAGTTCACCAATCAAGTAGCCTAATTTTATTCAAACGCACAGCTGGCTTCAGCGTACAGAAAAGCCAGCTGACTGTAACGTACGCATGGGCGGCCATAAACAACAACAAAAAAGACGTGCGTATGCTCGGCGTGTTTCTTGCTCGCGAGATACGTAGTTAGTCCAGAGTGCAGTTATTGATCTCAATACAAGCGAAAAGAAAATAGGTCGCCGCGGTACTTCTGCTTTGATTTCGAAACTTACGGCCGCGTATCGTTGACAATAGCAAAGTTGCAAGTCTCATCAAAGCTATGCACGTCAACACAACGGGATTAATTTAAACCTCGCAGCAATACGTGCATTTTGTACGAAAAAACTGAGATTAGGAGGACCTATTGACGAGGAATCAGTTATCGTTTCATTCACTGACACGATGTGCTTCACTGTACTGAGAATAACTGATGAGATTGATCAGGTAGCGAAGCTTTTGACGGCGATGAGATGATAGCCCCTACATTAACGCTTCAATTTTTCGACAGAGGTAAATATTACGTCAGGTTATATGAAATCAAAAGAAAGAAAGAAAGAAAGAAATTAAAGAAACAAAGAAAGAAATTAAAGAAACAAAGAAAGAAATTAAAGGAAGAAAGAAAGAAATAAAGAAAGGAAGAAAGAAAAAATGTCAATGAACGTTAGTCTGGAATATTATCGTGCGAACTTTAGGTTGCCTACTCTTCACAATGAGAATGCAAAGAAGGACGTATAGATTCTCTAGAGGACGAAGCAAGTCACAGTTGGGGACAACTTACATGGGTTGATAAATTTACATTCAGTTGGTACGAGCATTCATCTATTAGAGAAGTATATCACGAAGACAGCCTGGGAAATAAATGTTGGTAACATTTAGTAAATTCCTACATTTAAAATTCAGTGCCAACACATTACGCCACGCAGAAAGTTAGTGGTCTCTGCGTCGAAGACAATATTTTTCAACTTTGACATTACTGTCAAACAAAATACACGCTGCTTTATTTTTCAGTAGTTGGTGATACCGTGAAAAATGCAGTTGTGCATGTGAAGTCGCGCTCAATACGACTCGCAACATGGGAGAGCGTGGCCTCACGAGTTCCATGGTTACAAATTGCTTCAACATGTCTTTATTTCAAAATATATATTATTTTGTATTTGGGATCAAACCCAAGTGAGAGAACCGCATTTAGTAATGGCAATAAAAGATAGTGCAAGTCATGCGCAATTTTTGAACTTTCGAGGCTATGGAGAACTTTAAAAAATTGCCGACGTAGTAATTATTTCCCAAAATGGAAGCCGTACTCACAAAGAGATGGGCAGCTGCAGCCGCCATCTTAATAAGGGCATGATAAGCTGTTGGCGTTCGGCGATTTAAACAGAGAGTTTTCCTCGCACGCCCAACCAGTTTAGCATCGTAGCCTTTTTGGTTCAGGTGGTGCTCCAAACCCATCATTGCGTCACTAGTTTTACTTAGTAAGCCTCGAACTCTAGGCAAACATTAATGAACATTAGGCCACCGATACTTGACTGTAGCTTTATTTTGAAGAAAACAACTGTCCTTTAGTTTAACAGCAAATAAAATCCACGTAATCTCTAAGTGGGCACCACCAGAAAATATTATGTTTCCGACATTTTGCCAGTGGCAAAAGCTGCCTTCACTATTCCTGGCATGCCATTGCGGGAGCTTCCCCTGCAGCAATATTTTTAAAATCCTTCTTGGTGAGGCCACACGCTGCCATGTTGCAAGTAATATTGAGCGCAACAATACATACGTGCAATCCAATATTTAAGCGCCAGCATGGCCCCGTAGTAGTATACTGGGCTGCCACTACGTCCAGTATTTAGAAAAGGTAATGTTCAAAATAACAGCTTTCACAGCTGCTCTGGAAAATTACGTTGGATGGTTACAGGTTCTTTTCGATGTGTTTTTCTGCGGGTTTGAGGCAGGTGATTTCACCGTACAAACCTACCTCAATGGCTTACGGGAAAAGTGTGAATGTTTGGCGAGTCTGATGCATTAGTACGCAACCATTTGTATGCCTGCGTACTAATTTATAAACATACTGGGCAGTACTTTGTACGCAGGAAAATGTGACATATCGTTGAGAAAAAATGAGCTTTTACTTTCAATTACCAAGTATTCCTATTCACTCAACAAAAAGCTGTAGGTGAACTCAGGCTGACACGGCTATTTTTTACAGAAGTGAAGGCGCTGGACTCTCTAAATAAATTTAGGGCCCTGTATTTTAGATGCGGAGCATCTTATACTCGCGCCTTGTAGTGCGCCGTCCGCACCGCTTCTCGAACATTCGACAGCTGACGCGCGCGCATGCGCCGTCGCGCCGTCGCCCACTCTTCCACCATCTGTGCATCCCTTCCTCCTCTACACACCACGCGTGCTTCACTCCTCCACCATCTGCGCACCCTTCCTCCTCTACACACCGCGTTCGACATCTACAATTCTCCTGATTCTCCAGTGGACGCGCATGTGGCGTCGCGCTTCGAGAACATTCAACAGCTGACAGTGCATGCGCCGTCGTGCTGTATATATACTCAAGGTCGGCGCTCGCTCGCTCAGTTGCCGCTCGTCGGTTGATTTGTACGGCGCGTCGACGTCCAAGGTCGCGGTGAAATGAATTCCAACGAATCTACAAACACAATGATCGACGTCCCTTCGACCAGCGCCGCCCTTTCGCATACGTGTGTACGTGTTCCCTCATTTAACACCCCCTCCTACAACCACGTTAACCAATTTAGCCATCGACCCAAGTAAGTCGCAATTTAACACCCCATTTCACAACCACGTTAACCAATTTAGCCATCGACCCAAGTAAGTCGCACTTTAACACCCCGTTAACCAATTATATGGTCCGCATCCTCCTCAGTGTTCCCCCGAGGGAAGCTGCGGGCAATTTTTTTATTAGGGAAAGCACATAAGACAGGTGAATCTATACTTTTTTGTGCGTCTCTCTGTGTGTGTATTTTCTTTTTTTTACGGCGCTAATAAATAAAAACAACTTTTTGAAGGGCAGTTTGCTTCAATGAGGAGCGATTATTTTAGCGCAACCACCCGAAAAATTTTTCAGTCAGAACTAAGATATTCATTTTAAATGACATACAAAACAATCTCAAAAAGATTTTAATCGTGTGCCTTACGATCATTGAGCAGGCAACACGCCGAATGTTTCTGAAAAGAATCACGCAAGGCGTCTGTCACACGGGTCGCTGAGCACGCGAACGTACGTCCACGTCTTCGCCGGGCGAATATCAATAGCCAACAATGGGCCATGCGTTACCGCCATAAAGTTTACATCCGTGAAACCATACCGATCGAGCGAGGGACAGTAAAATTTAATTTCTTCTCAAAGTATCGATTCCGCGCTCATGGCATGGCCTTTGTTCGGGTCACTTCCATTTCGTGTTGTGGCTCCTCGACTGCGCTTCAAGCGCAGAGTAGACTGCTCATGGACTCGATACCAAACGTTGTGCAATAGCATAGAACAAAGGCGCAACGACCGTAGCCTAAGAGAGAAAAAGAAACACACAGAGAGAGAGAGAGAGAAAGAGAGAGAGAGAGATAATATTCCAGTAATATTTACGGCACTGAAAATAGCCACAAGACAATGGCGTCCTTCCTGTACAATACCTTACAGCAAAGACACAATGACGACAGATAGATAGATAGATAGATAGATAGATAGATAGATAGATAGATAGATAGATAGATAGATAGATAGATAGATAGATAGAGAGGCAGGCAGGCAGGAAGATGGCTACTTCCTTAGGCTTTACTGCATTGCAGCTGGTCACAAAAGAAACGTAAAAAAGGCAGAAGTCCAGAAAAAATTGAATGCTTGAATACAGTTGTATTGGGGAAGGGGGCTTGCTAGTATGGCAGCGAAACTAATCTAATACTGCGCAGGGGAAAGGAACACGAGTAGAAGTAGTAGACAGGAAGAGCGCAACACTCAGCGCTCGTCCTGTCTGCACCTTTACTTGCGTTCCATTCCCTGTCCTGTTTTATTATAGTTTCAATAAATATTACATCTCTCAGACCTAGCGTTTTTCCAACACGAGTGGACCATTACTTGCTTTCCTCGATGTGTAACCGATGTCCGTTAACTGTGGTTCAACCAAACAAACAAGAGCCTCTACGTTGACGATAAAAAAATACTATTCCATTATTTGTACACAACGCATCTTGCCAAGTTGATGCAGTTGTAATCCATTAAAAGCCCCATCAGGACGGCGACCATAAAGAAGTACCAGACGCTCGAACATGTCAGCGCCGGTTGTTTAGGCCACGTATATGAGGCGGAAACTATTGCAATGATATTCGAAACAGAACGCCACCAGGCTCAACACCAGAGAGTTAGGGGAGAAAAGGAGGAGAAAAAAAAACAAAACGAAATACAAGGACTCTAACGAGACGCTCGTTTGATTATCTGCCTCGTTCGCGGGCAAATAGATGCAGGGATGAAAAGGAAGAGATAGAGGAGATAGGAATGTTCTATTAGCACGGAACGTGCGTGTTTGTCCTGTACATGCCTAGAGTTGATTGCTAAGGTAAACTGATTTGAGAAAATGTAAGCAACGCCATGATTAGGAGCATTCTTCCTCAAAAAAATTGTTGAAAGGTCAGAAGAGTGAAAAAGCAAAATCATTCAGACCTATAGGGTATGCTTTCAAAACTCTAGTGCGTTTAATTTCATCACCAAAGGCTCATTTATATAAAAAATAATCGATGGCAAAAACTTCACTTCCAAACTTCTTACCGAAACCACTGATAGTGGCGCTACTGATTTCAAAATATTTTTCTAGCGTATTGACCTCGTTTGCTGAGTGGAATGTACTCAATCCTTGTATGATAGGTCTCTGGCTTTTTCGACATTACAGTTAATTTTTAATTAATAAGGATAGCGTATACACTTTAGTAGACACCGTCACAACCAATGGGGTCATAGCAACTGGCAAGGGATCTTGTGTGTGGCGTCACCACCTGCGTCGTTTTCTTTTGCGCGTATTCTCGCTTAGCGAGCGTCTACTTGCTGCAGGAAGGGAGGTGCGTTTGATATATAGGCGCAGTAATATACAGCATTTCTGACGTATATATGAAATCTAACAAGCAACAATGCCAAGGAATGTTTAGAGGAAGTTATTAGACCCCAATGTAATGTAAATGTGAAGAAAGAAAAGTGGGTGAAAAGATTACTTGCCGTGAGCGAGAAGAACCCAACCTGCAACTTTCGAATAACGCGTTCGATGCTTTACCAGTGAGCTACCGCGGCGGCCATCCCCCCAGCCACTTTATTGGGTTTATATGTGATACTCCCATGGAAAAACGAGCCCCATTAAGTGTACAGTTCTTTCCACACACACACACACACACACACACACACACACACACACACACACACACACACACACACACACACACACACACACACACACACACACACACACACACACACACACACACATATATATATATATATATATATATATATATATATATATATATATATATATATATATATATAGGCAGGCATGGTGGTTGAGTGGCCGTAGCGTTGCATATAGTCCAGTAGATCCTCCGTGGGCGGTCACAACGTGGTTTATTTCGACGTTTCGGCCTAGAGTCTGGCCTTCATCAGGATCCTGATGAAGGCCAGACTCTAGGGCCGAAACGTCGAAATAAACCACGTTGTGACCGCTCACGGAGGATCTACTGGATTATATATATATATATATATATATATATATATATATATATATATATATATATATATATATATATATATATATATATATATATATATATATATATATATATAATGTCCAGCCACAATCACAACTAGCTTTGTAGAGGGTGCTCTGCCGCACTACTACCCTTAGTGCGGCAAAGCTTCTTAAGAAGCTGAAGGGAGGGGAGTGGTTTTCAATTAAAGGGCATTCATTACTCCCTCTGTCTCGCAAACTAACCCACACACAAAAAAAGCACTAAAGTAGAGATAATAATTTAAGAGAAAGAGTGTTGAATATTTAGAATGGAAGGAAAGGAGGAGAGATTGACTTCGATAATATTGTTTTATAACAACCGGAAAAACAAGTTTAAAGTCAAGCTAAAGAATATTTTTTGATGCGCATGAAATTTCTAACCCAGATTAAAAACAATTACTTAGTGACTTCGTCAGGGCTTCTTTTACTAACAAAATCTAGAAAGAACCTAAAGGGGTAACAAACATAAATACAAAAGCTGCTTATCTTCTTAGCCGGTAATGTCAAATGTGTGTTCTAGTCGCAACCTTATCTGAAAACTTCACAAATGGTAATATTTGTATTATGCCCTGAGATATTGGGAAGCCATCTTGGCTCCATACGAATTATTATTTGCCCCTCCGATATTGCAAGTATAACAGCGGACATCGCGTCGAGATCTGTCTTGTTCACGACTGGGATCCACCCTTCATTGTTCTTTTCCTCTAATGAGGCTCTATTACTTTCTGCATGACTGAACAAAATGTATAGAGCTTAACGAAGTAGTGATAGATTGACATTGGTTTCATCTATTGGCTGCCATATAAAAGTCTATATATACGAACAAATAATTGGATCCGGCTGAAGGCAACAAAAGGCCTCAAACATATATAAAACATTTCGTTTGCTATTAGTTGTAGCATATTTTAAACTATACTATACTATACTATACTATACTATACTATACTATACTATACTATACTATACTATACTATACTATACTATACTATACTCTGCCTCGTAAAACGAGAGCACGTAAGAACACAGCAAATTTAGCTCGTTTCTTGTAATAGGTGTCACACTAAGGAGCTGTAATCTAATATATTACTATATATATAAAAAAAAAGAAATGCTACATCTAAGTCAAAGGCACTCTGCTTAGTGTTGTAATGATGATTCATGCTGGCTGTAAAACGGAAAGCGTTCGCTGACTGTATATTCT
This sequence comes from Rhipicephalus microplus, assembly GCF_013339725.1. Classification (NCBI taxonomy): domain Eukaryota; kingdom Metazoa; phylum Arthropoda; class Arachnida; order Ixodida; family Ixodidae; genus Rhipicephalus; species Rhipicephalus microplus. The sequence goes on from NC_051175.1 coordinate 95,497,096, forward strand.
CTATTTTCTGACATATTACCTCGCGTAAATCAGAGCTTTACATTATGTGAATGGCTGGGCTCTTTTACCGACAGGTTGTTTCATTAGAGTACGAGTAATATTTTATTCCAACATATACAGCTGCGCTAAAATAACGTAAATGATAAAGCGATCTAAACTTTGAGGCATACGTATCTTCATTCTTTTTTTCGCATGTGAACTACCCACAACGCAGCTTGTGGATCTGCACGTGTACATTGTTCCCGAGGAAAGATGGCTGCGAAAGCGGAAGTTGGCTCGGAACCACGTGGTGGACTACGCCATATCCGCCGGATTCATACGGTACGTCATTATTGGCGCGTTAGAGAAGTTGACTTTTAGAGCGTTACAGACGTATTGACGGGATTTTTTACCATAGTTTGTGAAATCGCAAAGTAATTTCAGTCACGATAAAAAATGTAAAAAAATCGCATTTTTCACTATGTCGCGCAAGGCAGGGTCTCCACAGCGCTGATGGGCACAAGGTTGGTTCTTGATTGGCTAAGCTTACAGCAAATCGGCTTTCTCTTTCCCATTTCTCGCTATACTATGTTACACAAGGTTATCATTCCCATACGAATAACATAACTTGGTTATAATTGCTCTATTTTTAAATATTTTCTTTGTTTGTGTCTTCCTCCGTCAGAAAATTTTTTTGTAAATATTTTGATAGCTTTGTATCTTTTGCCTCATTCTTTCGCTCTTGTTTTCTGTTTCTTCTGATTTATTTCTGTCGAGGAAACTTGTCAATCTCGATTATAGCTGCTCCGCTGTAAAGCTCCCATAGCGTTTGTGGGCAACAGCCGTTGGGCAAATGTTACTGCTCACTGTACTGGTCGACAGGATATTAACAAGCGATCACATGGGCGGCGTTAACCAATCAGCACCTAGCAGTTTTCACATTTCTTCAAACAAATACTAATAGCGTTAACTTGTACATGCTCTGTTAAGCTTATATCTATCTCTATTAGTTTCAAATCGCTGAGAGTACTTCTTACGATACTAACAGTCAGAAATATCATGTCATAGTTGTTTTAACCGTTCGGAGATTTGTAGACATTCCTGTTTTACTTTTCAATCCCGAAATTTTATTGTGCCTTCTGGAGCTGCTGTTCACAAGAAATATGAACAGTGATTGTGGCAAATACCATGAGGGATGCGTTAACTTGCTCAATTAACATATATAGGTACTCGGTACGAGCACAGCTAGCGTACAGAATAAAAGTTAATGTTGGTTAAGGTGTTGCATGGTTCTCGTCCAGTGTTGCTTTGCTCCGAAGGAAAATGCTCTTCGCGACCGAAACACACACACACACACACACACACACACACACACACACACACACACACACACACACACACACACACACACACACACACACACACACACACACACACACACACACACACACACACACACACACGCACACACACACACACACGCGCGCACACACACACACACACACACACACACGCGCGCGCAGGTTACATTAGGGAGTGTGCATGACTGCTCCTACTTTCACAAATCTGTCTCCCTCTTGCGAGCTTTCCTAGAAGCTGACTTCAATATCGGTGGCCACCACGTGCGCTGCCGCCGTTGGAAAACCCTTTTTCATCGTGGCCTTTAAGACACGGGTACGGCACATATCGATCGTCTCTGAGGCCACGGCTTCAATCGTTTAGTTGGTTGCTCTTCCGACAGATAGCGGGCCGTATGCATTTTGGCGGCTCGACTGATATAAAGGCAACGACCGCGGAAAACAATATAACAGAAAAAAATATCCAGCGAACACGCAAAGTGGTGTACCCGCCCAGGCGGGCAATTTATGCGGCGCAAAAAATTAGCGTCCACGGCAGAGACCAGGTTGCGGAAAGCGCCTCCCTTTTCTACTACAACAGTTTCGTGCATTTTGACGGAGTTTCCTTTCACTTAAAAAAATATTGTGACCGTTGACCGAGGGCTGCATTTAAATACGTCAGCTGGTTCTGCGTTGAAAGAGGCGTTCAAAAGGCTGCGGATAATGCAGCGTGGGACGTGATCTCCGCGGCAATGCGCTCGCAGGGCATGAAAGGTCAGTGACCCTAGATGGGATGCTGTGCATTGCTTTATATGCTCCTAATCAGGGGCATTCGGCAGTCATTCACCTTCAGTTAAGTGCCTTGTTTTCTATTTCGTTAGCACATGTAACTTCTACAACGTCGTTTATTCCTCTTTAGTATCTTGCTAAGATATTAATGACAACCAAGAATGATACCAAAGAAAGTATAAGGGATGCGACTGGAAGTAATTTTCAATGTAAATGTGAAGGAAGAAAATTGGATGAAGTGATAATTTGCCACTGGCAGAGAACAGTCCTAGCTAGTGGAAAGTTATCTTTGCGTACACTTTTCTTTCTTCTCATTTATATTAATTGCAACCACTTCTAATAGCATCTCCCATACTTTTCTTGACATGGTCATGTATTAGTTCTCATAATATTGCTTAAAAAAGAGCGGCCCCTTAAATTTACGTGTCTTGTTAAGAAACAATTGAAAGGATGCACAGTAAAAGAAAAAAAAAGGTTTGTTGTACAAGTGCGTAAGAAAGTAAATGGGAACTCTCTAACGAGCTTGACAACGCGCTTTTAAAAAGGTGACTGTTATCGAGGCCTAGCGATGGACCTGACCTCACCATAAATGTAGTGTGGAGTCCATATGGCAAACGAAGCAATTTTATTTCCCCCTCACTTCCGTTCTCGAAATGTTTCTTTTTCGGTGCACGAATGATTGAATGTCCCTCTGCGGGATGCGTACTAAGCAGTACTGATTGTATTTATTCTTCTCTTTTGTAATAAAGATGTCAGTAGCTAGTTGAGCGCGTGTCTTGTGTACGCCTTGTTTTGTGTGTCGTCTTCATGCGCTCAATTTCGCATTGCGAATGTCCCTCGTTTCGCTTCCTTGTGTAGACTGTTTCTGTGTAATTGCAGGTTTGAGAAATAAATAGTAACTCTTCTCTGTAACGTCTAAATAGCACCAAAGAGAGAGAGAGAGAGAAAAAGGGAGAGCTACCATGAATTGTGTAATCAGTTTCTGTTCCCATTCAGTCCACTCCAATACGCTGTTTTTGGACCTTCTTACGTTATTCAAGCATTCTAGCTTTTTTTTCTAATCTTTTTTATGCAATCTCGTCTTCTTTTTTCCTCATTACCTTTTAATCATCTTTCCTCATCGCCAGTGCATGGTAGGAAACCGGAAATTCTCTTTCGGTTAACCACCCTGACTTTCACTGGACCTTTCTCTTTCTTTTACGCTTATGTTAACTTTTGCTTACACTACTACAAAAGGGAATAAAACGCTAACATAGCTGAATCTCTAGGCCAGAATTTCAGGCGCAAGCTGTGTTAGGGCGTCCCGTGATGCTCGTACCTAGAGTAACTGGGAGATCTTATCATCCAACTTACCCGCTTAATGAGTGTCGAAAAAAAAAATTCCGAGATCTCTACTTCCACATTCTTCGACATTTGGCTATAACGAAATGCATAGGGCCTGTTGCAAAAAAATTCTATAATGTTATGAATGTAATCAGAAAATTGTCCTGTGGAATAAATAAATCCCCGCACACCTACTTCAGGCGTAACAATGCGTTCGATCGATGACAGTGCTTTTCCCTGGACAGAGTTCTGCCCACTGCCCGCCTGGCGGACGTGCGGAGGGAGATCGACCGGCAGCTGGGCCACGACGTGGTTCCCAAGGAGTACGTCTTCCTTCGCAGCGTCGGAAGGAACTTCACCCAGGTACGTCAGTTTGGGTTAACGGGAAAATACACACTAACCCATATATTACGTAGTACCGATATGCAAAGATGTGCTCCTGTAAGTTCGGCACGTTTTTTTTAATATGGGAAATGGCATACTGATAACCTTTTCAAAGGTAAACATATTACACACCAGAGATCTGCCTGGGTGGGATATCTTGAAAAGGAGACTTGATTGGTCCCGAAACGTAGGGCTAGTTTTAGGGGTGAAGCTCCTTAAGGCGTGGGTAGGTACATCTACTGATGTATGTAGTTGTAGTAGTAACTAGCTACCTGTAGTTTAGTTACTGCAGCGTTCACTAGATCGCAGCACTTGTAGTTGATAAAAATATGCGAAATGTTACAAAACTAGATGGTGGTACTTGAACTGTTCACTAGATGGCGCTGCTTGTAGTTGATGAAGATGTGCGAGATGGTATAAAATTAGATTGCGATATTTGTAGTTGACGATGAAAGATGTGACATGTTATAATAGAAACTATGTCACATATGACACGTGTCATTGGTAGAAGGCAATCGTTCAATTTAGTGCGGCGACGTTCGCTAGGGGAAGCGTTGTAATAAAATTCGTTCGCTGCTGGCGTGTGCGCGTGCACGAAGTCACCGGATGGACAAGGCTGCAGAGCGGCGAGTGCGCCAGGCGGCGCCAGTGCGCACTCGCAGACAGAATCCCGATGTGCGAGCCCGCGAGGCAGAAGCGCGCCGTGAAGCTGCGCAACGCCGCCTCCAAGATCCTGTTGTACGACAGCGGGAGGCCCAAGCGGCACGGCATACACACACACCGTTTCTCACGTCTTGAAATTATGATCGACTGAGCGAATTACAAGGAAGATTCACGGTTTGCCGATGATTCCTTCCGGAGCTTCGCCCACTACACATCATTCACCCCATGGATGCTGTGATTTTGAAATTGGTTGGTAACAACTTCATTGTAGTTCTGAAAAGTGAAACATTTCTCTGCGTACCGCAAGCACATATGCACTTTTGGTATCTATCTATCTATCTATCTATCTATCTATCTATCTATCTATCTATCTATCTATCTATCTATCTATCTATCTATCTATCTATCTATCTATCTATCTATCTATCTATCTATCTATCTATCTATCTATCTATCTATCTATCTATCTATCTATCTATCTATCTATCTATCTATCTATCTATCTATCTATCTATCTATCTATCTATCTATCTATCTATCTATCTATCTATCTATCTATCTATCTATCTATCTATCTATCTATCTATCTATCTATCTATCTATCTATCTATCTATCTATCTATCTTATCTATCTATCTATCTATCTATCTATCTATCTATCTATCTATCTATCTATCTATCTATCTATCTATCTATCTATCTATCTATCTATCTATCTATCTATCTATCTATCTATCTATCTGCCTATGTCTGGGTGCTCTCATGATCACCCCCTCAATTTGGGGCGCACCAAAATTAGTACGTGATTGTAAGATAGTTTGATGAATACGACGCGCTGGTCATGAAATAAATAACGTGACGAACGTGTGTAGGCGGGCGCTCAATGTGGTAACGTGCAAGAAGATTGCAAAAAATGAAAGAGCGTTCAATATGATGGCCAAATTTTGGGACGTGTGCTGAATTCTGAATTTTACAAGAAATAGTACGAAGGACGTCAAGAGACTCACGTATCTTGAAGGTGCTAGAAATTCTAGACACGGCACTGAAATTTACACAAGCATAAAAACATAAAAACAACAAGAGGAAAAGCAAAAGTAAAAAAAAGAAAGCAAGACCAAGTCGTTCAGAAAGTGTCGTCGCACTACTTCTCTGAACTTAAGCATTCTGAGAGAAGTTTTGATGGTGCGATTTCGCGAACCTCGAGGGGGATTTAGGAGCACGTCGAGCGTGGAGCCGCGTCATAGCCGATGTTGGCCTTCGACCTTATTTTTCGAGGGGCTGTTTACCTATGCGATAGGCACTGCTCAAAATTCGCTGTTCTATATGCAAGACGTGCATGCAGCGTTCAGCCAGGAATGCCGGAAGCATGCGAGGAATGGAGCTTACAGTCAACGAAAGCTGCCATCAACGTCTAATACTGAGAATTTATCTTACCAATCCCGCAAAACCCAAGAATAGTAATAGAAAGCCTGCAGAGCACCTCTACATAGTTTTAATGAATTGTTGCCAAGTTAAAGAGATAACATTGTTCAAAACTTTTCTTCACACAATATAAGGCAAAACGCAGGTTCAACCGCAGTATTGCTAAAGTATAAATGCGGACGTTCACATAGATGTATATAACGCTTACATGCATGTATATCATCCTGTTAACACGCCCGTATAACAGCCTCGCAAACATTTATCTCGCTCGTGTTGTTGCCGATTTTTTCTGTGTGTATTTTTTATGTGCACTGAGTTAAAAAAAAAAGGGTAAGGGCAAGCTCATGGCCGCAACGCACATGCTCACAAAACGTTATTTCTTTATTTTTTTGCAATGTCGTTCGATGATAGGGTGCTTACAGAAAAGTAGTTGGGGAACACCCTTGTTAAAGAATCTGGCGACGGAGCGCACTGAATTGGAAGCAAAAAAATTTAGGGCTAAGTAACGCACATACTTTCGCTCCCACCTCTTAACTTCGACTCTAACGCGTAGATAAGAGCCACCATTATCATTAGAGACCAGAGTAACCTCGACTTGACGTGTTTATTACGAGTAATGGTGCATGCCAGTCATTACGCTGTAAAATTTGACGTCGCGTTTGAATGCATGAGCATTGTTGGAACGCGGAAAAGAATGACGTCTGGGAGGTAGGTGAAGTCCGTAAAGGTCAGCCTAGCGTAAAGGCTGCCTAAATCGAGTGCTTTTACGAAAACAACAGAAAACACAGAGAGAAAGGGGTAAACACAAAAGTTGTATGAACTACAATGCCCTATAAAGTTTTCTAAAAATTAACCAGAGGGAACTTCAGCGCTGCGATCATTCAGCAACCATGAGAATGATGGGTGGTACGCGGATTCGCCTAGTGTTCGTGCTTGAGGGCTTCGAAAGCACTTACGACCTTGTTTGTTGTTGTGTTTTCGTTTTGTTTCGAATCGGACCGTTGTCAACTTCGTGAGCCAGCGGTTAGAATGGGTGAGCCTAAGAAGGTAAAGGTGGTGAGGCGTAGCTGCTCAACCTTTGCCGAATTCAGGCCCCACTAAGCCAAACAGAGCCGAAAGACCAAAGATTAGACAAATCCATGTACCACACATCATTGCCGTGCTAGCTACAGCGTCATACGTTGCAGACGGCTACAGCGACACTAGCGCCAGAGTTTTCTCTAGTGTATATTTAAGAAACTGTATGCAATGCCCGACCGAACAAGATTCAGAAGATAGAGGGTCGTAAAGATCAGCAACTCTTGAGTATGGGATGTCACCGGAGTCAATGTCTCGACAAGTGCTTTTGCATGACGTGCTGCTTTATCCGTAATCTGTACTCATACGTCAATGAAGCGTAACCTTTTTATATAGGTGCCATGATACAATCAAATAAGATAACTTCAATTGCGAGAAAATTGAGACAATGTTCTCGAAATTAGAAAGAGCATTGATAGCTAATATTCGTGAAATACTTTGAGAGTGCTTGTTATTGCACCAGTTGGTATAGCATACTGTATATTTGGAATTCCTTGAAACACCAGGAAATAGTAAGGTACACATAAACCACAGTAGAAAGTGCTCTAGCAACTGAAGTTTATTTGAGAATCCTTCTTTAATGTTTAGGAAAAGCTTATTTACACTATGTACCGAGAACAAAGATTTCATAACATTTCAGTAATAAGGGAACATACACTTTGGCACATCTATGTACCAAGACAAACATCACAACATTGCAATGATGACACCATTGCCCTCACATACATGACAACGTTGACATACATGTACACAAGAACTTAATGTGATATTATAATACAATGAATGGTATAACGAGTTATACATGTGAACTTCAGTGGAATGATGTATGGTATCCTTAATTATACTATGTACTTCACTAGGTTCAAGTTCGCATGTATAAATCCACGAAGGATGCTCAAGCGAACTTCACTTGCTGGAGTACTTTCATTTGAGGTTTATGTGTGCCTTACTGCGTCGTTGATTTTCAAGTGCATCCAAAAGATACAGCATTTTTTCAATCTTAATTAAAATTGAACAAAAAAGTGCACATTAATCAAATTAAACTTGAAATTGAAATTGAAATTTTTATTCCGCAACAAGAACACATTACGAGAAGGGCAAGCAAAAGCTGGGAGAACAGCTCGAGTAGCCCTGACCCCTTAGTACACAGGGTAGCGCAGAAGACGTGCGGCTAAGGACAACCAAAATAAAAGAGGGTTTCACAATTTTCATTAAAAAACAAAAACAAAAATGAAATATTATTATACAGACATAATAAAGTTAGTCGCCAGAACACATCTTTATATATACAATAATGGCAATTGTTTTGGTGATGCGCTGATTACGTCAATGTTGTGTTCACTAGTTATGTAGTCTATAGGTGCAAACAGTTGAAACTTTAACATTTTATTTCTGTATCTCGTTTTACATTTTGATGTGTGCCACATTACATGTTGACGTAAATTATAAACAGGAAAATATTTCTCTAATCTAGCTATTCTAGCAATCGTACCATTATTTTTCAGTAAGACGAACTTAAACGACTTTGTTTGTAGTAATATATTGATGCAACCTGAATTATGCAGTATTTTCGAAGCAACTATGCTGTGTGGCAGCATTATGGTAATTTACAGGCAAGCCGTAAAGCTTGATTTCACAAGATTTTTTTTGGAAGTGGGGCTATAAAAATGTCCACCGCAAATCGTTAAGACTGCGAACTTATTTCTGGCTTGGTTTGTACAAACCTAACAAGTGATGAGTGATTGACACAACATTTTTTTTAGGTGAAAGACTTTCAAGAGATGGACCTAAAGGCCAAAAGCTTCCTTCCTCCTTGTGTGAGTACTGTCATTTTTGTTGCATGTATGTTTGTTTTAGCTTTATTCATTTGCGCGACAGAAAACTCTTCATAAAAATGACATTGTGGAAATCCCTTTTGCTATTGACATTGCTGATTTGATATTGATAATATTGTTAATGATATCAAGAACACATTAAAATCACGCTTCTTTGGGCCGAAGGCTTTTTATTACAAAGCGATTGATTCAAAAAACGTCGTACCTTTTTTTTTTCAAAATTACACGAGGTTGGCCTTTTTTTTGTATGATTAAAGTTCGCGTAATTGCGTCATAGTAAGGCGTACACCGGTAAGCGCATTGAGTGTAAAAAAAAGATGGCATCGATAAGCATCTCGAGTTATATTACCGATACCAACCCTACAATTGTGTAGCATTAAGACTTACAGAGTGTTGCAGAAAATGCCTTCTCAAATCCTGCAGGGCTGCGCTCATATCTAGTTTTCTTTTGTTGCCCCGAGTGACATTACCTTCCTTGCAGAGAACCCCGTCCTCCCCGCCATGCAGTGCAGTTAAGAGCTAACAAGCTTTTGATCACAAAGGAAGAACCATACATATATATATATAAACAATAACTCGCAAAAAACACAGGTACAGCTTTTCTTACACTATTGACAACTGCCCCTTAACCACAGTCTCTAACCACAGATATCTAAGAATAGTGATTTCAAACGACCTGAGATGAGATACCCAGATTCATAATACTACTAGCACAGCCACGAAAAGACTATCTTTATTGAAAAGACATTTTAAACACGCACCACCAATTACCAAACTAATAGCTTATACTACCCTCGTCAGATCTGTATTGGAATATGCCAGCCCTGTCTGGTTCCCGTATACGCACCAACAGATTAATAAAATAGAAGCAGTTCAAAGAAAAGAAGTAAGGTTTATTTTTAACAAGTATAGACTGACAGACTCACCGATGCACCTACTCAATAACGCTGGCATTCTAACACTGCAAAACCGAACAAAACTAACAAACTAAAACTAATGTTTCAACTACTCCACAACATATTAAAAAGATACTTCAAGATATATATCTTTTTTTTCACTGCAGACCAACCCACCACAATCATTCCCATATTCTTGTAGAAAACTCTTTTAACCCCAATTGCTTTAAATATTCGTTTTTCCCTCAAACCATTAAAGATTGGAACTCACTGAAACCCACCTTGACCACTGAATGATCCATAAACTTGTTTACAGCTGCGATTGAAAGAAAATTGCTTGCCTCGCAAATCGCACTAATGACATCGCATCATCAATAAACCCAATAAACGACGAGCCAGTGTCATGTTACTAATACAAATTTTTTTATGGTCATTATATTTCAAGTGACATATTTTTTGATTAGTTTATTGTTCTTAAAATTGATTAAATAAGTTGTTCTATAATAATGTATACTTGTTGACTTCCCCCCGTATAATAGCATGCATTGTTTTTTTTTGCAATCGTTTTTAGGGATAACCTAGTTCACGATTTTGCTGTTACTAAAATTGCTTGAACTTGTGTTGTTATAAAAGCATTGTATAATCTATGATTTGTATGTAATATCGTATTTCATGCTTTTTCTTGTGTTTTCCATTATTATGACTTCGTGGAAACAAATATTCGCTTTCATATGCCCTCTCTGCTCTAATCTCTGATGAGATTGGCAGTATTGTTAAATAAATAAATAAATAAATGTATTACATCACACACACACACACACACACACACACACACACACACACACACACACACACACACACACACACACACACACACACACACACACACACACACACACACACACACACACACACACACACACACACACACACACACACACACACACACACACACACACACACACACACACACACACACACACACACACACACACACACACACACACAGAGCCGCTACGTAGGTACTACACTGCAAGTTGCGTGTGAGCATCTGTACAGCTTTATTGATAAATAATGGTTGAGGTTTAACATCACAATACCACAGTATGATTACTAGAGACTCCGTAAAAGCAAGATCCGAAAATTTTGACCGACAGGGTTTACTTAGCGTGAAAATAAACCGAAGCACGAGCACCGACCCCAATCAGTTTCGCTTCAATTGAAGATGCAGTCACCAGGGCCGGGGTTCCTTCCACCAACCTTCGGTTCAGAAATTGAGCACCACAGCCACTAGACTGCCGTGGCGGGTTCCGTAGAGCTTCATGCATGCAATACATGAATCTAAAAATGTTTGATTTTTAAACCTTATGCCGCAGCTGAATTACTAAAAGCGCACTTGTAAAAAAAAAACTATAGCAGTTATTTTGTGTACGAATACAACCGATGAGCGAAGCTCCTTAGAAATGGGACGCACACGACGACGGACCGGATCTCGCAGTGGGCTTTCATGAAGGCGGTAGTGTGGGGAGCGGGTGAGGAGAACGTCCGCAGCACTCGATGGCGGGAACGGCGCAGCGAGTGAGCGTGCGGTGCGCGCCATCTGCCATCGTGCCTGCGCCGAGAGGGCGCACCTGTCGTTTTTCTCGGCGCGCTTTCCCGACGCAGGGAGCATCGACGGCGACGGCGGGGACAGTTGGGTGCGGGCTTAAGGAGCTTCGGTCCTAATAAAATTAGGTGCTTATTTGTCAGCCATTTGTCACTGCCAAGCTTTTTTATTGATATATGTAAGGAGATGTTGGCGCACAAGTAAGACGCCGCCTACTCCTTAGCCCATGAGTGAATATTGAGAACATGTTAAAGAAAAAATGAAGTGCTGTACATGGAAAATAGAACACGCGAGCACACATATATGTCATTTACTGTTCCCATTCGATGTGTCCAAATTCGAAGTAGAAGCCGGTTAACAAAATAAGCCTCAGAAGTGCTGTGGATAGAAAATGAAAGTGCAGGCAAAATGTTTACGCTTCTTTCTACCTCGTTCAAATGCCATACTAACACACCAGATTTGATAATCTTAAATTAAAAAAAAGTTTCATTTCACACACAACACAGCACACTTGCAACACACATGAACGCAAACATAATTTAACTAATATACAATACATCCGAGGATAAAATGAGGGACACTATCTGTGTTTTTACCGGAGCAGTATTAATTAAGCATAAATATAAAAAAATTACTATGGATTTCAACTCACCTTGACACAGCTAGGAACAGAACCTAAAACCTTGGAGCAACGTGGTAAGTTCCATCGCTACTTCTGGCAAGTTATTTTTAATTTAGGTTAATTCATTCAAATTTATTTCTTAACTACTACTACACTGTTAAAACTATTAAGAACCACCCCTATTTTTTGCTGACTTTAGTACATGTTAATCTAAATATGCTGAAGCCAACAGACGAATGAATTCTCGAAACATCCCCTCCTTCATTTTTACATATGCACAACGAATTATGTCAGGGGCGCAATATTTGTTTCAACAAGGAAAAAAAAAAGAAAGCCGCCATACAGAAATAAACTTTTGTGATAGCCATCATAAATAAAACAAAAAAATAAATAAATTATTATGTAGCATGTCGATTCCCGAACGTTCGGTGATGAGGAGAATTACGCGAGCAGCTTAATTAATAAAAGACGCGGCTTTCACCGCCAAAGGGAAGAGACGTTCTTATCGTACTCTTGACCTTACCGACTGGCAGCTTCGAAAGCATTCGACTTTGTCAGTGCTTCGAATCGAAATGCGTTCAAGTGGCAACGACGCGCTTGTGATAAAGCTTTACGCAATCAGAACTTTCGCAAGCATCAGTATTCGTTAAAGGATACAATGGGGAGGAGGGGAGGTTCTAGCTGATAAAAAAAGAATAAAAAAAATGCTTCAATATTTCAAGGAGACGCGTGAGGAGATATATCTCGGATGACCTCTGAAAAATTTGTTTTAATTACTGACTTCATGCGCGCTGTCAGGTAGGGACAATTTATTTAATTAAGCTGACACTATCCTTTCATTTTTTTATTTAAGAAGAGAGGAGAATACACTCCGAAAGAGAAGAAAGGCGCGTCTGGAAGAAGGGTCTAGGAAATCTCCGAGCTTCTGATTAAAATTACGGGAATGTATAGCCACCATTGAATTTAACAACTATGTATATCAATAAAGAGCAATATGCTAATTTGTGACGGTCGTCGTTGGTTATTGCGCCTATCTGCAACTTTAAGAGGGGCAGACAGAATGATAAGAAGCGAAAAATATTTCGTTATTTTGTTTTTGAGTCAACTAAATATGATTTTAATATAACTGAGCTGAGTGAAGGGCACGAAGGGCAAACCATAGACTTTGCTATGAATACACTAGAAGGAACTCCGGCGCTATAGTGTATATTGAAGCTGCAACGCAAGGCGCTTCAGCCAACGTGGAAACGAAGGTTAGTAAACAAGTGTGCCTAGACTTCGTACGTTTGGCTCTGTTTCGCTTCGTGTGGCTTGGGGCTGCTTTGTCAATAACCACAATCAGCGAATGTTCGGCAGTTGCACTTTACCACCTTCACCACCACTGACACCAAATTTGGCCTCGCGTTTTTTTTGTTTTTGCTGCAACGTGTTCCTGGGAGCGTGTTAGTCATAACATGGCACATAGTTTTCTGCAATGCGCAATAGTTAATTGATTATAGGCTGGTTATTACCTACCAATGTCAGTTTCGGTTTCAAAAAATGACAAGCCATCGGGTGTAACTATCTTTAGCGTGTGCAACGCTCGACCATGTCAGCACAAAACTGTGACGCACTTCCGCACGGTTCGCATAGAAAAGTTTTTTTTTCTAACAAGAAACGGGACAGCTATGTCATCAAACAGATAACTTTCAACTCGTACGCCACGGCCATGGACTCGCGAGCAGCCGCCGAGTAGTAGTGTGCAGGAGCAAACGCTACCCCCCCTCCCCCCTCTCAGCCTTTAAGTGCTCAGCCTTCACTCGAACATGAACTCATCTTCTGGCACGGCACAAGGGTTACGCACATGGCCCTACAATCTTCTCTTATGCATCTTTGCGGTAGAACTGAATGGCAGAACTCAACGAATAGAAGCACAGTGATCTACAGATGTATATATAGGAAGGAAGCGTCCTGCAGAAAACCCGGCCAACGTTTCAATCAGCGGACTCTTCCTTATCAAAAAAACACGATATGGTAATGAGGCACGCTGTAGGGCAGGGCTTCGGATGTTCCGACAAACTAATGTTCTTCAACGCGCGCTGACACTGCAGAGTACAATTGAATTTTTTCCTCCGTATAGAAACGCGACTGCCTCCACCTGGATGGAACCCGCAACAAACGGGTTATCATAGGTACCTCTTCATCGTTTGCATGTTAGTTATGATGTGTCTATTCGTCTACGTCACCGCATGTGCATGCTGAAAGCGGTATCCTCTGACAAGGGTCATCACGTCCTTACGCCACTCACTCAGAATCGCATTTCTTTTGAAGTGCCATTGTCGCCGCATGGCCTGCTGGACTACATTTCTTCCATCGGCCTCGGTGCTCTAGTGGTTCTGGTACTCTTCTGCTGACCCAAAAGGTCGTTGGATCGATTCCCCCTTCCGCGGTGGTCGCATTTCGATACAGGAATATTGATAGAGGCCGGTGTGCTTGGATTTAGATGCACGTTAAAGAACCACATGTGGGCGAAATTCTCGCAGCTCTCCACCGCCGCCTGTCACAACCATATTCAGATTTCAGAACGTAAAAACTCGGCAAATATAATCAGTTCCACAATTTGAATCATCCCTATCCCCCCCCCCCCCCCGAAGTCGGAGAATGCCAATTTCAACTACAGCATTATCGAATAAATAAAAAAGAAGTACTACAGTTTAATCATGTTGTTCTCCTGACAACATTGCCTGTCGAACACAAGCAAGCTTTTTATTTGAGACACGTCGAACACAATGTGTGGACACCGCAGCAGTTAAAAAAGAAGAAAAAAAACAGCACCGTGATTTCGTTGACACTCATGCTAAGGCGGCTTAACACGTCCTGACGTCAGAGATATTTTTAGCAGCACGCCCACGTCCCTTGTCAAGCCCGGTCGGGTAGCACGATGACCGCGCTTCAAGCGAGGCCGTTGATCTGACCACGCATTTTTTTTTTCTTCGTTGCTTGCGACCGTCCAACATTTTTCGAGGTGTCTGCCCCCGTTCAGCTGTCACTTGCTAAAGGATTACCCGACCGTTCAAAAAAAAAAAAAAAGAGAGGCATACATAGGGCGGGGTGTTTCGCACCAAAACTGCGGCGCACTAAGGGCGTTGCACCGAAGTTCTTCGGACGCTTTGCCGCAGGGTTCTTGAAGTTAATTGGCGCACTGTTTTCGTTCGAAAAACAAACACAAAAAGATGACCTCTCAACATCTGCCGAGTTCTGCGCTGCTATAGTCCAGTTTTTGTATCGTCGCCAACGTGATTAGCCCGAGGCTCTTTCACCGACGATCATCATCATCATCATAATCATCTTTATTATTATTATTATTATTATTATTATTATTATTATTATTATTATTATTATTATTATTATTATTATTAGAGTGGTAAATGCGCGAACACACTCGGAAGACCATGACGAGATGTCGTTGGCACTGCTTAAAAGTTGTGTCAAAGGGGCAATTACGTAGGCAAAGTTGCGCACAAGCCGACGAAAGTAGGAGCACAACCCTACGAAGCTGCGTAACTGTTTTACAGTCGTCGGTTTGGGGAATTCAGCGACAGCGCGCAGTTTATTAGCCGGGTCGGGAAGAACGCCATCCTTTGATACGACGTGTCCGAGAATGGTGAGCTTCCGAGCAGCGAAGTGGCATTTCTTGAGATTCAGTTTGAGCTGCGCATTCTTCAGACACGCAAGGACATGTTTCAGGCGCACAAGATGTGTTGCTAAATCGGGTGCAAAGACGACGATATCGTCGAAGTAGCAGAGGCATATGTTCTATTTCATACCCCGAAGAACCGAGTTTATCATGCACTCGAATGTGGCCGGCGCATTGAAGAGGCTGAAGGGCATGACATTGAATTCATAAATCCCGTTTGGTGTCACGAAGGCTGTTTTTGGACGATCGGCATCTGCTAAGGGTACCTGCCAATACCCCTAACGCAAATCTAACGACGATAAAAAACTCGGCACATTGTAAGCTATCAAGGGCGTCATCAATCCTGGGCAAAGGGTATACGTCTTTGCGAGTAATCTTATTCAAGCGTCTGTAATCAACGCAGAAGCGAGTTGTACCATCCTTCTTCTTAACAAGAACGACAGGTGATGCCCATGGACTTTGGGAATGTCGGATAGCGTCACGCTTGGGCATATCGTCGACCTGTTCGGTGATAACCTGACGTTCCGCGACGGAAACACGGTATGGTCGCTGTCGTACTGGCGCGTTGAAACCTGTGTTGATGCAATGAAAAAAAAAAACTGGGAGTTCGGCCAAGGATAGGTTGAGCAACGTCAAAGGATTCGTGGAACTGGTAGAGCAGCTGAAGAAGCTCAGAGAGTTCAGATGGCGATAGTCCGTCGGCGATCGATGAATCGAAAAGCTCGGAAGGTGGTACATTGGAAGGGTTGAGGGCACTGACGGCGTCGTAGTCATAGGAACAATCTGGCGGCACGGTAAAAATTTGTTCTTTTTCAATGGCATGCAGGTGTCCAAGAGATTCACATTGAAACAGTTCGGTGGGATACGGAAGGGGATTGATGAGGCAAAGAGCACTGTTTCCTTCAGAAATGGAGAGCGTCGAATAAGGCAGAAGAAGTGATCTTCGACTAAGGAAGAGGCTTGATGGTTCAAAGTATGCAGCTTCGTCCCTAATGCCGTCACAGAACACGGGGAGCAACACAGCTGCTGTTGGAGGAATTTCAGTGCCTTCTTTGACGACGAGTTTGTGTACGGCTGGCTGAATGCGGTTGGTTGGTTGGTCGTAAAACGGGAAGAGTTCAAGTTCCGATCTTGCATAATCAATGATGGCGTGGTTACGCGATAAAAAATCCAATCCGAGTATGATGTCGTGTGAGCATGACGAAAGGACAATAAACTCAACAGTGTAGTGGTCATTCGCGATGATCAGTCGGACAGTACAGGCGGCTACAGGCGCAACCGGGTCCCCATTCGCTGTTTTCAAGGACATCGTATCAATAGGCGTAGTCACTTTTCGGAGCTTGCGGCAAAGTTTAGCGTTTATCACGGAAACGGCAGCACCGGCATCTACTAGAGCATATGCTCGAATGCCTTCTACAAAAACTTCGACAATATTCGACGGCAATGTCCGAAGACTTGAGCATTTCGACATCGCAGTTCTTGCATCCTGAACTGCAGCGGTTAGTTTCCCTCGTGTTCAGGAGCTGGCTGAGACGCATGGGTGACAAGGAGTGATGACGGGGTGAAGATGAGCGACCAGACATAGTACGCGGACATTCCCGTGAAGACGAGCTTGACAGAATCTGAATTTTCCAGACGAGAAGGAGGAAGGTCCTTGAAGCTGTTCTGTGTTAGGGCGTCTGTGTATCCCGGCACGCGACGACGGCAGTATCGGGCGATATGGCCGGGACCACTGCATGCAAAACAGGTGGGCCGGTTATTGCGCGTTCTCCAAGTATTGGCGACGAGGGGAGCAGCCCATGCGGCGGACGGGTGAGTTGAGGCTGTGGTAGCAATGGGAGGAACCCAGGTGGTGGACGGCTCAGTCGGGGCTGAGGTATGCGGCAGTCCCTGGAACGGCGGGGGCTGGTGTAGCTGCTGCTGCTTTAGTGCCTCCGCGTAAGTAAGAGGTGCGGTGACGGGGGGCTGCTGAAAGGGCACCGGCATAGCCTCGGAGATCTGCTCCTGGACCACATGTCGGAGCATGGGAGCCAACGGTGGTGGGTGTCGCAGTGGCTGTTGCTGCGAGAGCTCCTGGCGTTGAGCTAAAGGCAGTAGAGAAAGCTGCCGGGCCACTTTCTCTCGCACGAAGTCTTTCATTTGTGCGAGAAGGTTTGTCTGGTCACTGATGACGTCCAGTGCGGTTACTGGTTGAATTGTCTGAAATGAGCGTCGCGTCTGAGCTCGTTGCCTCCGCAATTCGTCATAGTTCTGACACAAAGTCACTACTTCGGCCACAGTGCTAGGAGACTTCGCGAGGAGCATCTGGAAAACGTCATCGTCGACGCCCTTCATAATGTGCTGTATCTTTGCACTCTCGCTCATGGAAGCATCGACGCGCTGGCAGAGGTCGATCACATTTTCTATATATGAGGTGAAAGTTTCTCTTGGCTCCTGTGCCCATGTGCGCAGACGTTGTTTGGCGCGTAGCTTCCGTAAGGCAGGGCGACCAAAAACGGCACATATCGCTCGCGCTGTGCCGCGCGCGACGCTCCGCCGTTATAGACAGCCGAGTTGAGCACTGTACGTACATAATTGATATGTGGAGTTTAACGTCCCAAAACCACCATTTGATTATGAGAGATGCCGTAGTGGAGGGCTCCGGAAATTTCGACCACCTGGGGTTCTTTAACGTGCACCCAAATCTGAGCACACGGGCCTACATCATTTCCGCCTTGCGGAGGCTACTGCTACCATCGCAGCCTCCGCAAGGATAACTCACAAAGTGTCGTGTGTCAGGGAGTTCGAATCGCTTCGAGAGTTTCTCGGGCAGCGATTCTAAGCCAAGATGGAGAAGACATAAGCTACACCGTAGCAGTGCGCTGCCAAAAAAAAAGGTCTTGCCATCATGCGCCGTTATCATAACGGTCGAACCCAGAATTCGCAGGCACCCATTCACTCACCCCAATTTTTGGAAAGCCCGCGGAGAGTGGACCATTGGAGAATATCCGGGTTGAACAACGCCCTCTGCGCATTCGCCTTGTCACATTCTCAGGCACTGCCCTTGCAAACGCATGGCACTTCGTGGATCTGCCCTCGACGCACCACGACCGCGACCCAGACAGCGACCACACGAAGCTGAATATTGGGCTGACCAGCGCACGAAGGGAATCGGTGTGTATTTGATGTAAGACTGTCTCGGTTCTCCTATCGGCACTCTGTTTCAAACGAGAAAGGTGCTTCAGATAGATCATTGTACGAAGTTGACGCACCACGCTCTCGCGATACAGCGCACGTACAGAGCAGTGACGTGCGTCACAACGAAAATGATATGAATGACAAGTGATCGCGGCAATATGGTTACGTCATGACGTGATGTGAGTAAAAGACAAAACGGGCTAGTTGGTGCACGATGGCTTGGCGAGGTGCTTATGGCAAGGTAATGCTACGAAGAGCAAAGATACCGCGCAGTTTAACAGGACGAGCACTCGTCCTGTTAAGCTGTGTCAAGTGTTAACGCGATAGCGTTAAAGAGCTCGTGTCGCAGAAAACCCGCCGCCGGTGTCGGCCCTGTTGGTTGTGAGCGAAAAATAGTCGGTGCGTGTGTGACCGAAAAATCAAGTTACCGAAATAGCCGCGGGAGGCCACTACTTGTTCACGCGCGTGCGCGCAATCACACTACAAAGCCGCGCATTCCAAGAAAAAAAAAAAAAAGAGTGCTCAAGGTCACGAGGCGCCGTAGTTGATTTGCCCAGCCAACCATCCCTGCTCAGCTTCCAGCGCTTTCATCGGGACGAGAGAAGAGATAATGCAATTGCAGCATGCGACAAACCTTTGTAACTCCACTCGCAATAAACGGATTCTTAAAACTTTTGCGGCGTTGAATTCGTGAGGCAATAAGCTCTTCTAGTGAATTCAGTCCATGGTTACTTAAACAAGTGTTTCAGGGTCCTTTTAACGCACTTTGTTCGACAGGTGTGACCACGAAAACGAGCCGATTTGGCGATAATAGCGTGCTCTGGTCCAATGGTGTGCGTGTTTGTGTGCGCACGTGTGTATGTAACAAAACATATGAATAAGTGTTCACTTAGCGGTTGAAGGGTGCACTAGGGGCCGGATTTCACTACCGCGTTCAACTCTTAAAGACGAAGCTTAAGGGTCCCCCAATTTGTATTTCTAACAGGATAGCCCTCATTCTGTCAAACAGTGTCTTGAGTGTTCTTTGTAGTCTATTTTTCCCCCTAGGGTCACCCAACCATTATCGCATCACCAATCCATCACCACGTGATGATTCCTTGCATCACTCGTGCTGACGTCGCCGATGGTCTCTATTCACGATTGATGGAGCATCTAAGGCTTACCGATGTCCCCTGATATAAAAGTTCAGATCAGAGGCAACATTACCAAAACATAATGCAGATCAATAATCACTTGCAGAGAATCCCCACTTTGCCGGTTTATATCTGCATGCACAAGCTGCAAATAGTTGTTTCGGACGACGCGGAATACAGAAACATCATCACGGGAGAAATGGCATTTCCATCCGCTGCTGTCACGGCCTGGGCCACAAAGGAAGCCGGAAGTATGTAGGAATGTTCCCGCGTCATGTCACTTTACCTCTTTTTTTTTTTTGCCGGGCTGAATTCGTTAGCAGCGCGGTCCGTGTCTTTCTCTCATGTCGACGGTTTTATTATTGCAGTCCAGACAGTGACGGTTCCTGTCGCGCGCGATATTGCAGAGAGATATTGCGTCGCCCAGTTTTGTGCCGCGGTTTGTGGCTACGAAACTGAGTGGTGCTGGCGCGTGTGCACATTCTAGCACGAGCACGTGTGGTGTCACGCATTACGCCTTTCCGTTATTGGCTCACCGCGCTTCGCGTTGCGAAAGAAATCTCGTTTGGGAAGCGGAATTCTTCTACGCACTTGTTCTTGCGTACGGATGCCTTAGAAGTGTGGCAGCTTGGGCTGGTTGGTATGACATGACGATAGTCATAGCGCGAGAACAGAACGACGAGTCCTTGGTGTACGGATGCCGGCACGACTTTGTTTGGTAGCATGGCTGCTTATGCTCGGAGTAAGGCCGGTGTTACGGACAGAAAACCCCGTGGGTATGCGCAAAAAAGCTCCTAACATAGCATAGCAATGCTTATTTTAAAGTATAACAACAGGGGGGGGGGGGTAAAGCGAAGTGAGGGTGAGGGGTAGTGTTGTGAAAATAAGAAGGAAGGAAAAGGGGATGGGAGAGGGAAAGGCATGACATAGCCTTGCATCGTTCAGTTTAGCGGGAGTATAAAAAAGGCTAGTCAGGATGAAAAGGAGAAAAAGAAAAATGTGAGAGAGCAAATCATAGCACAACCATACAGTAAGTACAATACAGCGAGGGGTCAGAAAAGAAATTGAGAGTGAGGAGGAACGGTGTGACGGTTATTATGAGAAAAAGAAGGGGTGAGGCAATATAAAGTGCGATAAAGACAGAACGAAAGAATGAGAACGAAAGAAAAGAAGAAAGAGAAAAAAGGGATGATAAAGAAAGCAAGGAAGACGAAGAAATATCTCAATCGGGATTCGCCAGGTGGTGGAACTCGCTTGCCGAGATGGCTGTGCCCTCACATTTCACAGGCGTGAAACTGGATCACTTTCGGTTCGTCACTTTCGGTTTACAACTTCAACGTCTCTATTGCCCGAACAATAAGTGTTCAGTGACTGTCGCGTGGTGAACTAGATTAACTCTTCCGCAAAGCGTGGACGTTTCGTGTGTGTTAACACTTAGTATGTGTTAACATAGCTGTTGCGCGGACAATTAGAACACAGTAGTGAGACTTGAAGGTCGATTGTCGTGTAAATGATTTAGTGTGCAAAAGGAAACGACGAGACGCAATGTGAACAAACAAGATTTGCGGCAATGAGCGTCAACTTGCAGCTAGGTTTACTTGAAGCATGGCCCATTTTTGTGGAATATAACCAGGTGCGCAGTTCCCAGGTGCGAGAACAATCAGATGCAACTTCATGTTTATGTGATCATTCTTTAAAAAAAACTTTAGGTGCACGAATGGCGATTAATAATAACATCCGGGGTATTGCATCCCAAAACCACGAGACGAACATGAGAGACGCCGCAGGGGAGGGCTCCGGAAATTTCGAGCAACTGGTGTTCTTTGCCGTGCGCTACCGTCGCACAGCGCATGGACCTCTACCGCATCGCATCCATCGAAAGGCGATGACCGTAGTCGGAATCGAACCCGCGACCTTAAGGTCAGCAGCCGAGAACACCAGCCCCTGATCCCCGGAGGCGGACGTACGAACGGTGATTGACGTATCACTGATATAGACACCTCCTTTCGCATTTTTTTAAAAACAAGCCACCATAAGTTGCCATGCCACGATACTCTTGCTCCTTGATTGATTGATATGTGGGGTTTAACGTCCCAAAACCACCATGTGAATACGAGAGACGCCGTAGTGGTGGGCTCCGGAAATTTCGACCACCCGGGGTTCTTTACCGTGCACCCAAATCTGAGCACACGGGCCTACAACATTTTCGCCTCCATCGGAAACGCAGCCGCCGCAGCCGGGATTCGAACCCGCGACCTGCGGGTCAGCAGCCGAGTACCTTAGCCACTGGACCACCGCGGCGGGGCATACTCTTGCTCCTTCCGAGTATGCTAATATCTGTACGATACGGCCCACACGTGCGGTATTTACAGTGCATATGTAAACGAGCCCTAATCATATCTTAGATTGAAAAAACTGTACTTCTTTGCCTATTGATTAACGCAGCAGCCACTCCGGCCAATATACACTAACAACGCTTGTTTTAAACTAAGAAAACTACGGTAGATTAGAAGCAAAACGATTACTCACGCGACAACTACGCAGCTTTTTTACAGAACGTACGGCTGTAAGTCATTCCGTATGCAGAAACAGAATGCTTGACAGTGCGTACAAGTTTAATGAGTACGCCCCCTATGCTCGTTATAACTTGTATTTGAACGTGTTTGCCTACCAAAACGTTTTCTATTCTTTAGCTTTATCAAGCTCACAGTGTGGGCAAACGAAGCATGAAACTAATAACTAGACTATTGTTGTTAAGTGATAACAAAAACGAAATAAAAACACCACCCAAAAGTACTCAGTAAAAAAAAAGGATGAATTCAGGTAGGCTTTTGACTGGACTTACTTGAAACAACTTTAGTTCGTTGCTGTATCATTATACGTTCGAGTGCTTTAACTATATCAAGACGCTGGGTGTTAGTGTATATGTCTGCACAAAAAAAAAACAATATCCACAAAAAAGGGAGGATAACGTGTTATTGCTTTCGAGTAAATTTTTTGAAAACCTTACCGCTAATTGAAAACACCGAAGCACAGCACAAAATACGTTCTACCAAACTCTCGCCTTTGTAAAGTACATTGTGGATAGGTGGTCGCTGGAACTCACCAACCTTTTGTTATTAGGTTCATCTTCTTTTTCATTTTCACGGGGAGCCGTCCACGCGAAGTTCATCGTCTGCGGCCGTGTAGAAGATGGATAGCGGTGTCTTTTAATCCCTTGACTTCCTTTTTTTTCTCTACTAAATGTCGTGCGCTCGAATGGTACCCCATTAAAGTAATTGCGCGCATCGTCCGGAGGAAACAAAATAGCGATGACACCAAAGGCAGCTTTTGTAGAATAGCGTAAGGAGTGCAACGAAAAAAAAATGATAATAAAACAATCTCCCACAACTTTTGCGTCGTTTACAGAGCGTGTCGAGCTATATGAACAAAAAATATCGGCAATACAAAGAGTGAGACGGGTCTGAGAGACTCTAAACTCTGTTTTATGAAATGAATAGAAAAAAAAATCCCCCACAGGAACTCGTGTTTGAGTTATAACGCAATTACTTTGTAGAGCCGACCTGAGTAGCACAGGTTTATAGTTTGGATAGGTCGCCTCTGTCGCGGTGAGTTGTCAGAGTTCAGTGCCGCTGTACAGAATTTAATGTTGCTGGTGCAGTTCGCGATATTCGTTAGGCAAACCTTGGGACGAGTGTCGTTATTGCTGCAGCTGGGAAAACAATTATTAAGAGAACGTAACGTGCACCAGGTGAAATGAGCGTGCGTTTGTCTAGGCCGCACTGAGCATAGGGAAAATAAAGATATTTACCACGACGAAGCATTAAAGGAAACAATTTCTAACAAATGTTTAAATTGTCAAAAGAACATAATGTACTTACTACAAGCCCGAAAATTGTCTAATGTACATGTTACCCAGAATTGATGACCAGAAGACCAGATGAACTCAACAAACAAACAAACAAACAAACAAACAAACAAACAAACAAACAAACAAACAAACAAACAAACAAACAAACAAACAAACAAACAAACAAACAAGCAAACAAACAAACAAACAACTTAACAAATAAATAAATAAATAAATAAATAAATAAATAAATAAATAAAAAATAAATAAACTGATAGCAGGAAGCATTGGCGCTAGCTGCGGGTCTTCGTTGAACATTTTGACTAAGCCCACGTGTGCAATACCAAGAACGCAAAAAGGTTGGGTGCCAACAAATTTCCTTTCGCACACCGCTTCTATATGCTAGATATAAGGCTAGAAAAGAAAGATTTGTACGTTGCTTTAGATTTATATGAGTACACATTTAAATAGTTCAAAGGTTCTTTAGAAAGGGGTCCCTTTTTCGGCACGTGCGTAATAGGAGGCTATACTCAAGTGTTTTCTTTTTTTGTGTGGTTTTATTTTTCGACCTCTTCGTCATTGAACGCGTTTGCCTACCAGAAACTTTTTCATTGGTCCACGCTATTCTTCATTGGTTCAAATATCTTATGGCATCACAAAGGCGAATAAAAAGGACATTGATGGCGATCACAATTGTTGACTTAGCTGTCTTTTTGTGACACGGCGACGCGGGCGTTCGTGTTCTCCGTGGTGTTTCATACCTTCGTGTTTCATCGCATTGACAAAGCGGATCTCGGGGGCCACGTAGGAAGAAGTGCGTAATTGACATCAGTTCAGTCAGGGGCCGCAACGATCTCAGCTGCTCACAAGAAAACCGTTAGCTTGAGTTAATTCAATTATTACTTCTTCAATTATTATTACAGTTAATTCACCCTTACTTTAGGTAAAGTTATATGCTACGTCAAGTCCATGCAATATAGCTCAACTTGAACAATAGCCGTCGATTTTCTTGCAAGCGTATTTGTTTAACACGCCTTTTCTGGATATTCGGAAAACCGAAAACAAGCGCTCGACTGGAAGCACTTGGAAGACAAACAAAGAACCCCAGGTGGTCGAAATTTCCAGAGCCCTCCACTACAGCGTCTCTCATAATCATATGGTGGTTTCGGGACATTAAACCGCACAAATAATCAAATCAAGGCAAACAAGACTGTCACTCGTGCAAAAAAAAAAAAAGAAAAGAAAGAAAAACTCAACCGGGTTTTGAGCTAGAGCTGACCCAATCGTTCGGCGCACTTAAGCATGAACAGCTTTTACACGAACAGCTCGTCTAAGTCGCCCCTTTGAACGGCAGAGCTGTTTAAGCTTAACGTTCAGCTTCGAGGTGTGCGCGAGAAACTCCGCCCAGCTCTGACGTCACTGCGCGTTACCTAGCGACCTAAATTGGCACGGTTTCGCCTGGTTTCGCAGAGCTTCGCTGAGTTCCACAGACGTGTCTCGTCTTGACGTTGCTGTGCCGACTGTGTCACCGCTTCTTATCCCTGTGCCTGCAGACAACATGTTGTTCCGTGCCGCCTCTTCCCCCGGCTTCTCCGTGAGCGGGACAGACTCCGGCGCGCGCACTCCCGCTGCGCCAGTTTGTACGACGTGGGATGCACTTACTTATATGTGTGAGAGAAGGGGTTCAGAGAGGACGAAAAAGGAGAAAGAAGAGGAGGGAAACTAGGAAAAAGAAAACGATAAAAAAGGAGAGAAAAGAGCGGAGAGAAAGAGAGAGAAACAAAGAAGTAGCAGGAAACGAATAATGATATAGAGATATAAAGGAAATGAAGATAGCAAGAGAAAAACAGAGAGCAGCAAGGAAGTCTGGCCATCTACTCTGTTTTAGTTTGTACTTGACTCCAGTAGTTGAAAGATGCCGTGAGTTACTGTTTTTTTTTCCTCCTCAATACGACGGCTGGATTCTTATAGGCTAATCAAAACAGAGGCCTTTTGCACTCTCATTCCATCTCGGTCGATGCCACCTTAAGGGCTAACAAAACACGTCTGGCGTACTCGCAATTAGAAAGGAACACGCGAGCGTTGAACAAGGTGGCCAATGAACTAGACACAGAACTACGAAGGCGAAGCGCGCAACGCTCGAAGCACGTCCCGTTTTCACCTGCTCCGCCGCTGGGTTGTTTGTCACCGGTTCACCAAGCACCGCCGCGGGCGAGGGTCTCTTTTCTTCTTTCTTTTCCTCGCCTTTTTTTTTTTTTTTAGCGGGGAGGGGGTAAACTCTGCAGCAATGCTGCAGAGTGTGCAGCGAAGCCTGACCTACAGGGGGGATTCTGCGACTGAAAGAAAGAAAGCAAAAAAGATAGATGTGAGACAGAAATAAACTGCAGTGAAAGGAAAGAAAGAAGTAAAAAGAAGGAAAGGGGATAAATTGCCTCTTTTCTTTGTAGGCAGAAAACGATTGTTAGGAGAGTGGGCTTTCCGGGCTCGGGGTGTAGATTCGTGGCCCGGGTTCAGTCACGGAGTGCCCCCCGTACACGTGCTGACCGCTGTGGTGCGCGTTCGCGAAAAGTCGTGCCGCCGCTGGCCCGTTCGTATGTGCGACATAGTGTGACCGGTGCGGAGGCTTTTGTCGTGGCGGATTGACGTGTCCTCGGTTTTTCTTTTTTCCAGTGAGAGTTCGTTTGGGGCAGTCTTTGATTGGTTGGTTTTTACAGTATCACGTTTAGCGTGCGCTATAGCTTCCGGTCCGGGTGTCGTCGTCTCCCCTGCGGGGTTTCCGCGAACAAGCGGATTTACCTGGACTTCCAGTGCTTCCGGTTTGGTATCTCAGCGTCGTTTTTACTCCTTACCACTTACGCTATACGCAACGCTCAGATTCACTGATGCATCAATGCTTGAGTTTCTTTTACGCGCATACGATTTGTGTGTCAGTAACGTTCTAGGTATTCTTCAGAGAAATACAAAATGAGCTAAAAGGCCATAACGATAAGCGATATTTTTGCAATTCAGTTAAAATTACTTCTAGGTCACAGTTTGTCGTTGTTTGTTGTTTGGACGCTGAGCAATTTCAGCTTTCGGTAGACACACGCACTTCCCTCCGCAAGACTATCGCAGCTCTAATACAAGCTCGGTGTCGGAAGGTTCTAGCCCCTTACAAGGCCAAACTGGCTGTTAGACTTTATATTCCTGCCTGATCACTTATAACGTCCGGTATTCCCTACCCAGCCTCCCCTACAATTGCAAGTTCGTACCATTTTTCTCAAAGCAAGATTTATCGTTCTCATGGTAGCGCATTCTCTGACTGTTCATTATTTACTGCTCCGGCAGCCT
This sequence comes from Rhipicephalus microplus, assembly GCF_013339725.1. NCBI lineage: Eukaryota > Metazoa > Arthropoda > Arachnida > Ixodida > Ixodidae > Rhipicephalus > Rhipicephalus microplus. Next base: position 95,524,195 of record NC_051175.1, read on the forward strand.
GTAGCTCGTATTCTCGGGCTGTGCGGAAGTCCCTGTCTGTTCGCGACGCCAGAGTTCGAGGAACGTGTTGCTTCCGGTTCCAACACCGTATCCGTTTCCGGTTTCTTCCTTTCGTTTGTTGTGGGTCGGACAGCTTTCCTCATTTCTAAGTTATCTTATACTTTTTCTTGTTTACACGTTGTCTCGGTCAATCGCACCCGCTAATGAATGCTAACAATCAAAGAAAGCAAGCCAGATTTCTCACGAGCACGTGCTTTCACAACGGAAGTAATAGCAATTGGCTATACGAAAATCGCTTTTTTATTCTGCCTATTTCGCCTTCCGGCCAGATATCGCGACGATAGCCTTTGTATCCGGTTCCAGGAGAGTAGAGAGGAAGAAGTTCCTTTCTCGTTGGAGGCCTAGATTGAACGCTTCCAGTTCCCAGCTTGCATCTCTTCGAACTTCCTTTCTCGTTCGTATCTTTCTGTTTTCTCTTCTTCCGGTCTGTCTCGCCATCTTCTTCCGGGATACGGCCGTGGAATCGAAGTGGAGCCTTGGGTCAGGGAAAACATTTCTGTGTGCAAACAACACCCGCTGGCCCAGCCTGAACGGGGCGTGCCTTCCGTAGGAAAGGAAATCATAAACAATATAAAAGAAGGGTTGCAGCGAAGGCCAAGGCGCTCGAATGGCAGGCAGTATTTGCTCGAGTTTCCTCGACTTCATATCCGCGGCCTCCGGTAGGGCGCGTGCAAATATTGGCGTAGCACTTCAGTGAAAAAAAAAAGAAAGGAAGAAACGCTTTTCCCCGGCTCTCTATGAAAGTTGCATTCGATTAACGTCGGTGTAACGCCAAAGGAAGTCAGAAAAGAAGTTCCTAGAGTTTGGCGATAGATCTAGCTTTCTCGCTGCATTATTCAGTACTCCGCGAGGGCTCTTGTGAAGACGTCCCGTGTGTAAACTCCTTCCCCGGACCCCTCCTTCTCCCGCCATATCGCTCCGTCAACTTCGACTCCTAGGCAACATTCAATTCATTTTAAGTTTTACCGAAACTGTGTCAAGATTCTCGCCGGGAGGTATGTACATAGAAGTTCAACGGCGTTTCAAATCGATGCACATCACTTCAATAAATCAAAGGCTGCTCTGGATGTAGATGAATCGCTGCATTTTGGTGGAGAATATTTTTGAAAAGGAGTTGTTAAAGACAGAGCAAGGGTCGGTAAGATCAGTAGAGGGATAGCTTTGACGGCCGTCTCTGGGTGTTTTTGACGTTCCTGACAGGTTTTGGCGCAGCTAAAGGATAAGAAAACGGAAATAAACACACAGGAAACAAATTTGTGGCTATCATAGGTCCATTATAGATAGGGCGACCCCCAAAGAGCGCTCGTTGAGATCGCTTGTCTCCCGCAAACAATTTAAGAGAAGCGTATTAGGGGGGTAATCCTCGATACACGACAGATCCGTATTTCGCTGGTCTTTTCGATATCTACGAGCTTTTTGTTTGGTTGTTCAGCTCGACGTCAAGGGGCTGCCTAAGATCTTGCCGAGCTTACACCGGTACGACGGTACGAGGGTCGTAACAATACAACAGCGACCGAATTCACTCGCAGGCTTCTGAGAGAGAAAGGAATCTGTGATCATGGGGACGGGCTGACGCTTGGATCAGAAGAAAAGATCCATAGATTAGTGCGGGAAGATTGTAGGCTAGCGATAGTTCAAGAGAAAGCCACGTTCCTCGCGACCGCGCCATACCTCGAATTTTGAAACGTCGGTCAATCGTTGCTATCGAGCTCGTTAATTCCATTGTTCTCGTGTACCCAACAAGAGGAAATTTGTCAGCTCCTATTTTGAAAGATTCAAGAAACGGTTCAAAAACGACAGGGCATACACAAGAAGACGCACATGGCGCAGCCGACAAGCCCGTTTTTCCGCGCTCCATTTCGAAAATTCGAACAAACTTCGCTCTGTGCTCTTCGGCCTACACTGCCCTTTGGCTTTGCCGCTGCTTACGAAAGAATGAAGTTACACCCGGCACATTTCATTCAAGGACGCTGCTACGTTCTCACGAGCACAGCCAAACTGTTATTTCAGCGCTCTGCGCTACGTAACGCCGTACATGACTTCGTATGAAAACTGGTGCTGAGTTCTGTGCGAGACTAACCGATTTCTACAAGAATCGTGAAGTGCAATGTTCTTTGAAGAAGACATGTGAGAACTACGCTCCCCGCTTTGTGCTTCGATTGTGTTGACATGTGTCTGTCGTTTCAAGTGTCATAAAAAAATACCTAGCTTGACGTGCGAGACAGCTGGCGTAGAATATGATGTGAGGACTGAGCTCGCATGGGTCACAACGAGGTTGACGTGATGTGTCACCCGGATGATCACCTTAGGCACCGCTGAGTTGTAAGCAATGAAACCGAAGAACAATTACGCGTCCTCAACGAAAATACCCGCAAAGACCGTCATCGTCGGCGAACTTCCCATCGCCTTCTTGAGCATCGTAAGTTATTTCGTTTTTAAGTCGTACCTCTATATATTACTTTTTCAGTCGCGTTGAGAGTTAGTGGGCTTTGAGGGATGAATTTAAGTGTTTGGGGGATGAATTTAAGGGTCTGAGGGATGAATTTAAGGGTTTGGGAGAAAACGCGCTGTAGTATTTTTTTATTGAAGTAGAAAATGAACGAAATAGTATTTGTCGCCGTTACTTGGCGACGGCTACCCCTTTCCACTTGATTGTTACAAATAAAGAAAAAGAAAAAAATAGCATATATACATATATTCAGTCCTACATGGGTGAGAGCGAAAATTCTATGGGCAGAACAAACACGTTGTCGACACGCTCACTTTTAACTTTTTTCCGCTCAGTAGTGGTCACAAATCTTCGTTTCTTCGAAGAAGTGTTGCAGCACCTTCATTGCTATGCCATTTGTTTTAGATGGCCATGGACCTAGTATTTTATTCAACGCAAATGGCCGCTCGGGATGCTCAAGGACCATGTTGGTATAAAAATCCCAAGCATTTCGTTACGTCACACTTAAGTATGTTGAAAATGACGTATAGCGTAGCATAGCCTCAAATTCATATGGACACATGCTTTAGGCGCGAGCGTGCATGGATAGACAGAAAGATAGAAGGTGAGAGGGAAGGGGTAGTTCGTGTGAATGTGTGTATGAGTGAATGAGAGAGTGAATCAGAGAGTCAATGAGTGAGTGAGTCAGGGTGTGAGGGTGTGAGGGGGTTTGTGTGTCCTATGGACTTCACACCATTTAAAACCTTTTTAAAACCATGAACCAACAAGCCCAACAGCATGCCTTACTTAAGGAGGAGAGTCAGAGATACCTGCGATCGGTTTGACAGTAACTTGATTTCAGAAATAGAGTTATAGATAAAAAAAAAACTCACGCTATATTTCTCTATTTTGCAAGAGTTTTATTGTTGTAAATCTAGTAGGTTTATTTTTTATCGTTATTCTCATCGCCGGTTTTGTGTGAAAAATCCTGAGCCTATATCGTTTGCCGCTACCTGGCTAAAACCAAAACGTGAGAAGACTCCTTCGTAGGAGTGAAAAGAAAACAAACAAGCAGAAATTCGGCAATGTGGGAGGTAGCTTCGGAAGTGATTACAAAAAGAGGCAGGACTGTGGGGTCATTGACACCGCCTTCGGAGAGTCCCCTGCCGCTCTCGCATTTTTTCGTCCACACTATCTGTGTAGATGTGGTACGTGTCGTTTTCTTTAGTTGCCCTTATTTGTCTATTACGCTCTTTGGAAATGTGTTTTCTTTTTGCTCTCTTCTTTTGGGATACTGATGAATCTAGCGAGGCTTCCGGTCACGGCTCGGCCACTCAATCGCGGCCGCCCATGACAATATGGAGATTCCACAGAGATCACGTGACGGGCGAGTTCCTGATTTCAGGTCACGTAAAGCGAAGTCAGCCCCTCGGGGCAGCCCCACCGCGTCTAAGACGCTTCACAGACAAAAAATAATTATTTCTTTCTTATTTCTTTGCTTGGTTTTCAGAGATGCAGATAGCACGAGAGCAGGGCAGGAAGAAAATCATGCGGTCATTTTAAAGGAGGGCCCTTCCAGGCTTTTCGAGAATGGTGAGAAAAGGCGGCCGACCAGTAGTCGACGCTCCCTAGAACACACGAGAGAAATAGTATAGCTCAGCACGCACCCAGTAATTGGTTGGTTGGTTGGTTGGTTCCTAAACAACTTGGCGCAACCCACCTAGGGGGATAGGCCATTAATGGGACGGTGCCTTGCTTTTTAAATTAATTCATTTTTGATAGGCAGGGTTGAAAATATTAGGTAATATAGGTAATCATTTAAAGGCGTCAGATTTCTAAACAAACAAAAAATCCTTGAAAATGATAACATAATAAACACACACAAAAAAGAAAAAAAATCTACATAGAAAACAACTGAATTTACCGATGTTTAGCATTCCATTCTTTTAGATTCTCGTAAGAAATTTGTAACAGCGGTAAAAACGCTCCTGTGGCTGAAACCAAATGCGATTGCGCCAAACGAAAGAATCACCGGAAGTGTCAAGTTTAGGTCCAACTTTCGTAGGGATTCTTCTAGTAGTTGTTTTCCTTTGCCGTTTGAATTTTCGGCATGACAAAAAGAAGTGCTCCAAAGATTCACTCTCATTACAGTGAAGGCACAAAGGCGACTGTGCCAGACCCGACATGTGAAGGTAAACGTTCAATGAAGGGACTCGACAACGCAGCCTTGTGATTACTATTTCTTCCTTTCTTAATGTACACCACTTGTTCTTCCAAGGGAACTTTAGCTGTGGATCGTCTGAAAACAAAAAACAAAGGTGATTTTTCGACATTATTGGCCGTTGTTCGTTTTTCAAAGTGTGTTGCTGTGATATGTTTAGAAGTAGGCAAAATAAGTAAAACAGGACAATGGAGGGAAGATACAGCTAGTGCATCTGTATGCTCATTGAGAGCTAAACCTCTATGGCCTGGTACCCAAACTAGTCGTACGAGTCGCACATGTCTAGGAATGAGCGAGTAGATAGTTTCCAAGGTACGCGAAAAAAGTTGGTGAGCTTAAGGCAGTACAGACTGAGAGACAGTCTGTTAGAACAATCAGCACTGATAGATCTTGGGGCACTTTACGCAATGCTAGGACTATTGCCAGTAGCTCAGCTTGTTATGGTAAATAGGGATAAAGACGGGTAATAAAATTGAGAAAGCCCAATCGAGAGAGGATGATACGATTCCTACGCCAGCCTTCTCTTCATAAACAGGAGCGTCAGTCGCTATCACAATGTATGTTTCTAGATTGGCCAAATAATCTTCCTAAATGCCATTTTCTAAGGCTCAAAGTCAGCTAAAGACTGCTTTCTCTTTTCTCGACCGGTGTCGATACAAGCTCGAAAGTCACTTGTCACAGCCATTGTGTAAGCCGTTGGCTAATTTGAGCATGGAGTGCACTGTTGTTACAAGGATGGTGCACGTTCCACGCAAGCCTGGTGGTTTCTCTCCCTCTCTTATCTCTGCCTTCTTTCTTTGCGTATACGCGTTCATTGATTTCTCCCTCTCTCTATTTCCATCTGTTTACTGCTTTTTCTACCTTTCTTCTTCTTTCTTCCTGCCTTTGGTGCCCTCTACTTCTCTGTTAATTTTTTCTAAGCCATGGTTACTCGCTTTGTTTACTCGCTCCTTCTCATTCCTCTTTACCCTGACAGCTCTTTTATACATCATCATCATCATTTATTGAACCCTTAAAGGCCCTTTTCGGGGTATTACATAAGGTGGAGGCAAAAACACAATTCAACAGATGCATGATATTGTCAATGGTACAAAGCATAATCGAAAGTGAACTACATGATAAAAAACAATGTCAACAGAAGGATATATATATATATATATATATATATATATATATATATATATATATATATATATATATATATATATATATATATATATATATAAATTGTAAGCACATTCCAAGCATTTGATCGTTGTACCGCAGTATTGTATGCGAAGGTGACAAACGGTAAAATGTTATCCCAATTTTTGTGGTCAGGATGCAAGTACATCGATATCATGTCAGAGAGTGTTCGGTGGAAGCGCTCGGTAAGGCCATTCGTTTGCGGATGGTATGTAGAAGTGGTTTTATGCACTGTATTGCACGCCTGCAGGACTTCATCCAGGATTTTGGAAAGGAAGGCTTTGCCACGGTCACTCAAAAGGACGCGAGGGGCTCCGTGGCGCAAGACGATGGAGTTCAAGAAAAAATTGGCGATTTCTGTGGCGGTAGCAGAATGAAGAGGTGAAGTCTCGGCGTATCTTGTTTGATGGTCGACTGCAGTGACGATCCAACGGTGACCGGAAGGTGTCAACGGCAAAGGACCATACAAGTCTATTCCGACAAATTCGAATGGTGTGGTGGGACAGGGAAGAGGCTGAAGGAAACCAGCAGGCGGGGATGTGGATCGCTTGCGGTGCTGACACAACGCGCACGAGCCCACGTATTTGGCCACCGTTGTGGACAAGCCAGGCCAGAAGCAGCGCGTCTTGATGCGATCGTAGGTCTTGTGGAAGCCTAGATGACCGGCAGCAATATCATCGTGGAATGCTTCCAAAACTCGAAGACGAAGGCAGCGGGGAAGAACTGGCACCCACTTGTTACCGGTGGGATGGTAAATGTAGCGCTTAAGCACACCGTCCTGAAGGCGAAATTGTCGAAGCTGGCGTCGCAAGCGGCTGTTGGGTGGTTTAGTGACACCGCGAAGGCGATCAATGAAAGACCGACAGTAGGAATCTGCCAGCTGAAGTGAACGTAAATCGGAGTTCGAAGATAGCTGCATTGGATCCAGCGATGCGAGCGATACGTGTTGTGAGGCAAGCTGGGTGTCAGAGTCATTCGAACGCGATGCGGTGGACGTATTGTCACGAGAGAGCGAAAGTGGGCACCGGGACAGCGCGTCGGCATCATGATGACATTTGCCAGACTTGTACGTAACTGTAAAGTCGTACTCTTGTAAGCGCAGTATCCAGCGCGCAAGACGTCCTGACATATTCTTCATTGATGAAAGCCAACAGAGTGCGTGGTGGTCGGTGATGATGGTGAAGTGCCGACCGTAGAGATACGGGCGGAATTTCTGTATCGACCATACGATAGCCAAGCACTCCTGCTCCGTGATGGTGTAATTCCGCTCAGCTGTTGACAGAGTCCGGCTAGCGTAGGCCACAACCTGCTCTTTAGAGGTGGAATCACGCTGCAGAAGGACTGCTCCAATGCCTTGTGCGCTTGCGTCAGTATGGAGTATGGTAGGCGCTCTCTCATCGAAGTGGCGCAGCACTGGTCCGGAAGTCAGGCGTTCTTTCAAAATTTCAAATGCAGATTCGCAGTCGTTGGACCATGAGAAAGGAGCACCAGTGGCCAATAACTTATTTAGCGGAGCCGCTAAGGTAGCAAAGTTGCGTATAAAGCGACGAAAATAGGACGCGAGACCAAGAAAGCTGCGCAACGTCTTTTGGTTGGACGGTCGAGGGAACTGTAGCACAGCTGCGATCTTCTCGGGATCTGGTTGGATTCCGTCTTTGGAAACGACGTGACCGAGGACTTTGATGCTTTTGCTGGCAAATGTACACTTCTTTGTATTTATCTGAAGGCCAGCCTTGGAGAGACATTGTAGCACCTCGTCTAATCGTTGAAGATGTTGGGCAAAGGTACTTGAAAAAACAACGATATCATCTAAGTAACAGAGGCAGGTCTTCCATTTTAGGCCACGAAGAACAGTATCAATCATTCGCTCAAACGTGGCTGGAGCGTTGCACAAGCCGAATGGCATTACATTAAATTCATAAAGGCCGTCCGGTGTGGCAAATGCAGTTTTTTCTTTGTCAGCCTCGTTCATGGGGATTTGCCAGTAACCTGATCGTAAGTCAAGGCTCGAAAAATAGTTCGCCCCTTGCAGTGTGTCTAAAGCGTCATCAATTCTAGGCATAGGATATACGTCCTTGCGTGTGATCTTATTTAACGCGCGGTAGTCAATGCAAAAACGAACAGAGCCATCCTTCTTTTTAACTAAAACGACTGGAGATGCCCAGGAACTCGAAGAAGGTCGTATTATATTTCGCGATAGCATCTCGTTCACTTCTTTTTCAATTATTTCTCTCTCTGATTGCGAAACCCGATATGGGCGACGGCGTATCACACGAGAACCGTCGGTTTCAATGCGATGTACAGCCGCGGAAGTCTGACTCAGTGTTGTGGTACAGCTATCAAAGCAGGCTTTGTGCTTAGCCAAAAGGGCCAATAGTGCTTCAGACTGTTTTGGTGTGAGGTCTGAACCAATGACAGGTCGAAAAGGGAAAGAACGTGAACCTGGAGCTGGTACTGGTGACGAAGACGGGCAGAGTGTCGCGATGGAGGTCAATGGAGAGAAGTCAATCTTTGCCACTGTCATTCCCTTGGGCAGCAGCACAGATTCTGCAGTTGTGTTAGAAACGGGCAGAAAAGCGCAGCCAGAGGAAAACCGGAGGAGGCAAGAGGCGACGAGAATTCCACGGGAGGTGCAGCGAAACGAAGGAGCCACAAGTGCATCACCGTCGGTTACTTGGGTAGATGCGACAGCTATCACGTGTTCGTGACCAGGGTGCAGGACGCAGTCTTCAACAATGACCAAGTTGGAGATCGAGGGTGATGAAACTGGAATGGGCGCATCCGTTGTATCCGTTATGTGAATGACGTTCTCTTTAAAGGATATAACAGCGGAAGCAGAATGCAGAAAGTCCCAACCAAGGATAAGTTCATGAATGCACGTGGGCAACACAATCATCTCGATGTGGTGACGTATACCATCAATAGAAACACGAGCCGTACACTGTCCGTCAGGTTGAATCAGCACGTTATTTGCCCCACGCAACACAGGTCCCACATAGGGCGTTCTGACTTTACGGAGGCGCGAGCACAAGTCACTACGCAAAACAGAAGTGGTTGCACCGGTGTCAACGAGAGCTTGCACAGGAATACCTTCAATAGTCACTGACAACATATTAGCTGGGCGAACAGGAGGTATTTTTGTTGGTCGACGGGACGCAGTTTTCCCTCCAAAAACTGCAATCCTTAGTTTTCCGAAGATTGGTCAACAGGACGGGAGATGATTGGACGAAGTGGCGATGCGGAGCGGCGATAGGGCGATGGAGAGCGTCGTCTGGAGGAGCGGTATTCCTGATGTTGACGAGGGGACACTGGAGGAGACGGAGACCGGTACTGCGCGGACGGGTAGGTGTCTGGAGCATAAAGATCTGGTCTTCGGAACCGGTCTCGTTCGAACTCAGCATAGCCTCGTCGTTCCTCTTGCTGGCGGCGACGGCAGTAACGAGAAATGTGGCCTCGTATACCGCAGTAAAAGCAAACAGGACGGGATTGACGCCACTGAGGATACAAGGGTGCAGCAGTCATTCCACCTCGCATAGCAGCCAAATGGCTACTAGCAGTATCCGTAGAGCTAGATGCCCCGGGAGCAGGCGGAATCGCAGCGATCTCCGCATATGTGGGCATTACCGTTTGAACAACCGGTGCTGCCGGTGTCGACCTGGGCGTCACATCGGCGTATGTGGGCATCGGGCGTGGATCACTGTCTTGTTGAAGCCGAAGGGACTGCAACTGGTCAAGGCGTTGGCATGTCGAAATGACGTCGTTAACCGTAGCGGGATTGCCAACAGCCAAGGCGTTGAATGCGATTGGGCCGATTCCTTTAAGGATGTGGCGAACGCGCTCATCTTCCGTCATGTCTTTATTCGCACGGCGACAGAGGGCCAAAACATCCTCGATATACGAAGTGTACGACTCATGTGCCAGTTGTAGACGCACAGCCAGCTTCTGTTTCGCGGCTTCGGAACGACCCGATGAGCATCCGAATATTTGTCGCAGTTTGTTGGCAAAGGTCGACCAATCAACGAAGTCAGTTTCGTGATTAAAATACCAGGTTTTGGCTACGCTGGTCAAATAGAAAGGAAGGTAGCTCAGTTTCTCTGCTTCGGTCCATCGATTGGCTGAACCCACACGGTTGTAAAGGTCAAGCCATTCCTCGACGTCGTCACCGCGAAGACCCGCGAACACGGGCGGTTCGCGCTGAGGGCTGGTGACAGTAGATGAAGAGCGGGCAGCCGCCGGCGTAGGGGCTGTAGCGTTAGGGCTAGGCGTTAGGTCCGATGTCTGCATACCTGTGTGGGTGGCTGGGTGCCTGCGTCTTTCAATATATATATATATATATATATATATATATATATATATATATATATATATATGTATATATACGTGGAAGAAAACGGCAACAATTGTAAATTAACTAACATATCAAGTGATTTGTGATTAGCTGTTTGAATTTTAAGGGGTTTTGTTCGTGCACTATGGATTCAGGCAGGTTATTCCAGTCTTCAATGGTAGTATGTAAAAATGATTTATTGAAAGCGTTAGTTGAACCATGTAAGCGCTGTAAACATAGGGAGTTAAAGAGTCGCAATTCTCTCTGCCACTCTCTTTCTATGCAATACTGAACGACGCTACGCTATGTTCCGCTGTCGTGCCTGGATAGCCGAGTCGTGACGACAATCGCACTCGTATTGTGTCGTCGTCGTCATTATCATCATAATCATCATCATCATCTCCAGCCTGACTACGTCTACTGCAGGGCAAAGGCTTCTCCCATGTTCGTATCGTGTACGTAGGTTCAAACCCTATCTTGACGAGAAAGTTTTTTCGCCTAGGTTTTTTTTTTCGTCTCTGTATCCCCTTTCATTCTTTTGTGATCTTTCTCTGTGCACTCCTTTCTCGGCCATAACATTTACCGCATCTCCTGATGCACAAATGGCATCAGGAGTTCTGTAACCGAAACAGAAGACGAAGAAGTGGTCGAGGAGAGCACACGCAGGTGCATGATGATACACTATTTGCTTAACGTTACGTTAAAAATTTTATCTCCAAGTTATTTAGGTCTTACTAAATATTAATCATAAATCCAGTATGTGTTATCCGCCCGACCCTTGGTCGATCCCCATGAGGGGGTAGGGGCCAATATTCCAATAATAATAATAATCATCATCATCATCACCACCACCACCACCATCATCATCATCATCATCATCATCATCATCATCATCTTCATCGGAAAGAGAGATTAGATATTATTACATTAAAATGGCTATTAGTGCAATTCATTGTCGAGCGAAAGTTCATGGTAGCCGACGTTGACATCCTTTATTTTCGTTGAAAGACGCCTTGAAACGCAGTGCGGGTATTCGGTACGTCGGTATGCGGTGGGCGCAATCCACGACTGTTTAAAAAAAAACAATAGTCTTTCTGGGGAAACTTCGACAAAGAATTTTGGTCTGTCTGTCCGTCTGTACATTTGTCTCTTTGTCCGTTCTAACGATACCTCAAACGGCATCAAACGGCCAACCCCATCCGCAGCGCCCACCAATGTTGCTCAAGGTTTTGCGTTCATAGCTGTGCGATTGTCAATTAAAAAGCAATTATTGCGCATATATGAGGTACCACAGCAACGCTTCGATGTTTTGTGAGTCTGCCTTTATACTAGAAGAGGCACACACAAGTAACTCTAAGGAGTGTAGCGTTTATCGCGCTGCGCTGACAGTGATACGCGGTGCTCAGAAAGGTGTTTCCAACGCTGTGCTACGAAGTCACGGTGGTGGCACCTGCCCGTCGCTCTGCGTTCTACACCTTATCACCTCCGAGACTGGCGCGCACTTTTCTCCGCGGGCTGCACGCCTTCATTTTCGAAGATAGCTGCCAGATGGCGCTTGTGTCTTACGTGATAGCTGCCAGATGGCGCTTGTGTCTTGCTCAAGGTTTTGCGTTCATAGCTGTGCGATTGTCAATTAAAAAGCTATTATTGCGCATATATGAGGTGCCACAACAACGCTTCGATGTGTGAGTCTGCCTTTATACTAGAAGAGGCACACACTGAAAATGTGACGCAACAGGCCACATTTTTTAGCGGTCTTTACTGTACAAAGCAAGGCCATGTTAAACCCATGGGGATCGTAGGTACATGGAATCGAATCCCACATCGTGAAGAAATCCATGTCAGCCAAGTCATGAGAATGATAAGTATTCTTAAAACTTTATTTTGTTCCGGAGAAGTCACAGGGGAGACCCCGCGCCACCCGGCTGTTAGTTTTTTCTTAAGCAGGAAATTGCCAAGTAAAGGATCTATGATAATACTCGGGGTAGTTCTCTACTGTTTGAGGCAAGGAAGGGAGTACTGCGAACCAAGAAATATCGGGCCAAATACGAAGGGGTAGACACAGTATGCAGTGCGTGTGGGGAGGAAGAAGAAACTGCCGAACACTTGATAATGTTCTGTAAAGGGCTTCACCCTATAGTTCAGGATGATGGCGCAGAGTTTTTCAAAGCACTGGGGTTTAGGGACCGGGAGGGCAAAATAAACTTTAAGCGGGTAGACTTAACTAGAAGGAGGTTATCTGATTGGTGGCTAAAGTCAAGGCACGAGTGAAAATTAAACTCTTCACTGCAAAGTACGAATCCTCAAACTCACTTTTTAAGGAAAAAATAAATAAATATCGTTTTTGGTTGATTAGGTATTATGGCTTGGTGGCGCTAGCCACCGCCCGATCTGGGTACAGCCATATCCATCCATCCATCCATCCATCCATCCTCGATGCGCTCGTTCGACTCCACTACACGCTCGAGGCACTCTAACACAGCGCCTCCAGAATACCATTCACCGATTTTCTTGCGCAGAACATCAAATAAACGTTTTGTTCACTCTCTCCAGACGCAATACTATCGTTTTTCGATGACATTTGCGGTGTAACATGCGGATTTGGAATCAATTTTTTTGCTCCCTTTTCTTCTAAATGTGCGTTGCTGAACGTCTACCAGTGCCAATGCAGACGGTTTTGTCAATACAGCTTTCATGATTGTGCCGTGTGCTTCAGAGCGACGCAACAGGCCACATTTTTTAGCGGTCTTTACTGTACAACGCAAGGCCATGTTAAACTCATGGGGATCGTAGGTACATGGAATTGAATCCCACATCGTGAAGAAATCCATGTCAGCAAAAATTTCTTCCTCTCTGTCGGTGCTTGGTCTCTGTTTCATGTGACCGTTAATTATCACACGATGGACGAATCGGCGCACATTTTCAGTGAGGAAGCCAGACGATGAAGACAAGGACAAAAAAAAAAAAAAAGAGCGCGTACCAAGTCATGAGGATGATAAGTATTCTTAAAACTTTATTTTGTTCCGGAGAAGTCACAGGGGAGACCCCGTGCCACCCGGATCCCGGATGTTAGTTTTTTGTTACACACACACACACACACACACACACACACACACACACACACACACACACACACACACACACACACACACACACACACACACACACACACACACACACACACACACACACACACACACCACACACACACACACACACACACACACACACACACACACACACACACACACACACACACACACACACACACACACACACACACACACACACACACACACACACACAACCGGGAACGCTCCCTCACGCATAAGTAGATAAGGCAACCCAACCACCAACCGAGACGCAATCTTCCGAGAAGCGTTTATTTCCGCAGGGACAGAGTTGCTGCAGCCTTTTTTTTTCGCTTCTACGGTACGAGAGCAATAAAATGTTTGCTCCGGCAACCCTGACTTTACGGAAAAGACCATCATCTGTGGGCTCTTCCGATGTAGATTGTACCGCATCTTCCGACGCGATAGCAAAGTGGTCCACATCCCCAAGGAGCACTCGGAGTGCATAGGACTATGACAGCGCATATGAAAAAAAAAATATAACAGAAACGAATTCAGGAAGCAGATTCTCACGAAAGTGTGCTAGCGTATATGGAAATAGACGACTCGGAAGGCATAGTGAATGCCTCTGGTATGCCGCCTAGAGTGAGTGTTTTATTGCGCCATCGCGGACGCGATATGCAGCGGTTGGTAAAAGGAGCTAGACCTAACCTAAATCCCGCGATTCTTATGTCTTCGGAAGTCTCTTAGAACACCAGACTACATGAAAATCGTTCGTGATGAGACTGTGATTAAGGCAGGATATATTACAACCTCTAAAGGTAATGGGTGATTTCCGTGATGACTAGGATTGGCCGTGTGCATTAACACGATTGCATATTCACCTGATGAAGATAATCTGACCTATGTTAATAGGAGTTGCAGTGCAAGCACGAAAGTGCTAGAAGGAAAGTGTTAGAAGGAAAGCAAAGAACGGAAGGCAAGAAGGGACAATACGAGAGTCTTTGCCCTTCGTTCCTGGCGTTCTGTACGCTTTTATTCTAGCACCTTCGTGCTCGCGCTACAGCCCCTATTAACATGAAACTTGACCAACGAGCACCAATAGACGTTCTTCTTTAATCTAACCTAACAACAGCCCCGTTTGGCTTACGGGTAATGCAGATAACCCATCAAGGATGCATTTTCTCTTCTGAAGAAGGTTTCGGTCGATTCATTATGTCGAGACGTCACTCAGCTGGAGTACGACACAAGACACAGCGTGCGTGCTGTGCCACGACCAAGAAGTTGCAGCAGGCGCATTTCTTTCCAGAATTCTCTGGGAGTTTCTGACCTCGCTGCTGCTGACGCTATTCCATTGTTCTACATGTCTCAGCAGTCTCTCGCTGGCAAAGTATTTCGCCATGCATATTTCCTTCCGCATACGTACGACTGGCTTACAACACTCTTTGTAACAATAGTCACAGCGAGGAGATATTACCCTTTGGGACTGTACTCGCAGCAATACGCAGAGAACAATCGCTCGCAGTCGCTCTAGCTCGTCTTCACCAAAAGCCGCTGACGAAAGTAACCCTATTGGAATGTCGTTCTCAGAAGCAATCGGGGGTGAGGGTGACGAAGGTGCTGCTGAAATTCTTGAAGACAACAACGGCGCACCGATGGTCGTAGGCCAACAGCAGTACTGTGACAAGTGTGACTTTGTGCTTCTGCGCTCTCCCTCATCTTCCTTCTCTCTCTTTCTCCTCCTCTAACGTTTAATCTCCCGTATCTAACTTCTCAGCGTAAGGTAGCATACCAGTGTTTTTTTTTTAAACGGTTGACACTCCTGTCTTTAATCACCTTCCTGTTTTTTCTTTTCTTCCCAAACGAACAAGTAATGTAACTTTTCGCACCTTTATCTCGCCTCCAGCAGTTGAAAACAGAAGGCGTGCCGCGTACGCAAGCTCACGCTAGCCTAGGCTGGGTGGTTGGTTGCGTTTGGCCTTCCCCAAGGCTGATTGCTTCCAAAGGGGCTACCTTTCATTCTCCTCCCCCTTCCTTAAACAATTCGTTTTCGCGCGAATATATGGGTACACACACCTTAACCTACATAGAGTGGTTGTCCCGGTCCCATATGCACGAAAAATATATCTGGTTACTTCTCTGGTTTTCGAAAAAAACGTCTACGCATACCCGGATAAGGTTATATAAAAAGAAATTCTAAATGTGAAAATAAATTAGTGTTTTTCAACTATGGCCCCGTAGTAACTTAAACTGTAGCTTTTTTATGCTAGACCTAACTAAGTTTACAAGGTAACCTTTCCTGCGAACGTACCGCTGATGTATTATTGCCGCAAAACTTCGTGCTGTGTCGTACAAACATGGCACTATTTGTACACGGCACCAAACATAGACACCACCAACTGTACACCGCACCAACTGAGACTGAGACATAGAGATCATGCACTCGCTGCTGTGTTTCTCAATCTTTACAGCTACACAAGGGAACAGATGCGGATATACGTGCAGCGACCGAATATTGCGTTGAACAGCAGAATCTATGTATATGCCCGTCACTTTGAGTCACTGCCGAACGTGTACGGCGGTGCTGAAACGGGTCAGCTTCGACACCGATGTCATAGCAACACCGTGGTACAAGAAGGGAAGTACCACCATCATAAACAATTCGCTAACCACACTGTAACCTTTTCGCGTGGGCCCCTTTCAACAGAGAAATGCTTTTACCTCGACGCCACATGGGGCTGTCGTTAGGCATCCATTTTCTTTTTTCCATCCACACACCGGTGTTTCTCGGAAAAAAACGGGAAATATCCACATATGGACGTTTCGTCATAGTCCCGGATAGAAAGAAAAAAATGCGCCAAACGTAGGGAACAATAAACGTGGAAGCCGATAAACGTCGAGTGCGTGACGTATGAGTTTCTCTCCCTCTCTCTTTGGTGAGGGCTTACAGTGTGCTATATTTTTCCAACCGCAGAACAGTGAGGGATATGGCTAACTAACTTCGTAGTTGAACTTACTTACAGCACAACACCAGAAAAAATACAGGACAGGGAAGGAGCAAAAGAGAAAGAAAAGACGGCGGTTTCTTTCTCTTTTGCTCCTTCCCTGTCCTGTATTTTTTCTGGTGTTGCGCTGTAAGTAAGTTCACGATGGATCCTAACCAACTGGCCCAACTAACCGTCTTACTTCGTAGTTGAGCCGTATCCAAATCCACATGAGCCAAACTGTCCGTTGTGTTGTTACGGCGCTTCGTTTCAGCGCGAACTCGACACGAGGACTGAGGATTGAAGGCGCGAACAAGAGACCGCGTAGCGTTTCGTGGATTACATGTTTCGCAATATGAGGAGTGTTCTATTCAGTATTGTCTAGTTTTAGCTTCTCAATTCGGTTTAAAAGCCTGCGACAAAGTATCACTTTGATTACTCTAGCTATTGTTGTATTCTCGAAATATTTTGAAAGCTTTGGTTGCTACTGTATAAAAGCTTACACCACTGTCCGTAATTGTAATATTTTGAGTCGGGCAAAAGTGACCGTGAAGTTCGTCGGTTAAAGCCTGTGAATGTTTGTTTCGAATAAAATGTTGTGGAGCTCAGGACTGTTTTGAAAATGAAACTAATTCTATTCTAATCGGTGCCATCACTATTTGACTCGTATTCGATTCATTTTCATATAATTCTCACTATTCGCACACAACTACAATTTATGTTTTGACGTTGCTGTGAGAATGAATGGTGTCTACGTTCATGTCAGAGTCTCTCTCTCCCTCTATGCGCATATATATATATATATATATATATATATATATATATATATATATATATATATATATATATATATATATATATATATATATATATATATATATATATATATATATATATATATATATATATATATATATATATAACGGCGTATATTCGTGAGTGCGCGTCAATATTTGTTTAAAGACCTAACTTATTTCGGGTGGACAAGTAATGCATTCGAAACACCAGCCAAAGCAGTCTACATTACTAAGTCCAGAGAGAGAGAGAACGTAAGGAGTAAGGCAGGGAGGTTAACTAGACTGAGCCCTGGTTGGCTACCCTGCACTGGGGAAGGGGAGAGGGGAAGTAAAGTTATAGAGGAGGAAAGAAAAGGTCACTGACTGTTTCACCATCATAAACAGTTTCACCATCACAAACGACGAAACGGGCTGGTGTCTTCGAGAAAATGCAACAGTGCTTTCGTTGCCTTTCGGAAATTGGACGGGCAGTGCCATGGTCCCAATACTTTGTCGACAGTGAAATCACTCCTGTCCAGTTGATTTAAAGCACTGCGCAGGTGAAGCCTCTCGTCTGTGTATGAAGTCCGTGTTCATTACTAAGTAATGGTGTAATACTTCGTGAGCCTCTCGACCCTTACGAAATATTTTTGACCACCTTTGCCAAGGTCTTTCGTGAGTGCTCGCCAATCTTTGATTTTGGCAGGGATATTCGACGTTCATGTTTATTTAAAGCAGTGCCATGGCGACATGAAGGCGCCAGTGCCAGCTTCCAGGGCGTATGAACAGAGAGATTCAAAAGAAGCATTTAAGAGTGCCACTAATAAATATTGTTACGTGATTTCGGCTGACTGAAACAGGGCATAGTGAGACATACCCAAGAAAGGTACCTCAGACTGAGAGGGAAGAAGGGGACGTTGTAAGTGAGCTGCGTTGTGGCTGCGGACTGACTACTGTTATTTTCCACGTAACAATATCAATCTAAAACTTAACATACATGTAGCTTTACGACAGTTTTATGAGCGTTGCATGCGTATATCGTATTTCAGACAAAAAGCGTTCTTCTTTTTCAAGATGAGCAGAACGAAAGCTTCAACTCCTCATTTAAAAACGACACAGCCTTATTAACATTCTTTGCCCGAGAAAGAGAAAAAAAAAGCACACTTAATCAACGTACATGTCGTTTAATATATTTAATAACGGCGTATCACGGCTAGCATTGCGGGAATTTTGAACTGCCGTGACAGGGACCAGCAAAACCCCGGTAGAAGACGCACAACACTGCAGGTCTGCTAGCAATCGGCATTGGCAAAAAATAATGCTTTCCAGGAGCCTCGACTCTGCGGTATCGCGATTAAAAAATTCGACGGTCCTCTCTTAGCATTACACGTCCGATATGTCAGCCTTTTATCGGATTTCTCCAGTCTTCCGGCTTCCCATGCTTACCCTTTACACCCTCTCTCACTATCCTCTTCCAACACGCGCCGACAAACACGCGCACCATTTTTTTCCCCGGTCCTTTGAAAAGCAGATGAGAACAACAGCGCCGTAAATTGCTTTCCCAAAGTCATACAATCTGACGTGAGAAAGGAAGCAGCGCTCATTAAAATTCAGTAAACAAGCGCTGTACTGAAGTGGGATGCTAATCGCTTCGAGGAGCCATGGCTGTCAACGCTCTTCACCGCGCGTCATTGTCGCGCCGAAATGAACGAGATTTCCGGCGGATCTGAGAGTTTTAAACGCTTGGATTCGTGAAAAAAATGCCGTACGATGGCTTCTGAGAGGGAAAGCGTCGTATTTATTGCTTTAACGCTTCCTCGCATATCGTTAAAGCTTGAGCGCCTCGGTGGGAGAGAAAAAAAAAAGGAAGCGAAGCGGGAAAAAGGAGGCAGAGAAGGCCGTGGATGGCGAACTTAAAAGATGGCTGTTAGGAAGTTTTTCCAGCGCTTTCGGTGGCGAGCCCACATACATGTCTAAACCTTCGCTCTTCTCAGGTTTCAGACAAGCTTGTCCTGCTGAATTCTAAAAGAAAATCACATTTGATGAAGTGCATTGAAAATTGGTTTGGGTCCACCACGGTGGATTCAGCGGCTAAGGTGTTCGGCTGCTGATCAAAAGGTCACGGATTCAATCCAAGCTGCGATGGTCACATTTCAATGAATGCGATATGGTAAAGACCCGTGTAGTGTGCGGTGTCAGTGCCCGATAAGAGAACGTGAGATGGCCGAAATTTCGGGAGCTCTTCGTTACGGCGTCTCTCATAATCGTATCGGCATTTCGGAACGTAATACAACAGATACTATCATTACGTGATTGCTTTCATTTATAACGAGGAAACGCTTTGTTCTGATAAAATGAAGAACTGCCACAGAACAGGAACCCTCTTTCCATCAGCATCGTTGCCCTTTCCTATCTCTGCTATGCTAGGCTTTCATTCTCTAATATGTTTAATTTGTGCTATGCTTTTTCTCTCGCTATGTGATGTCCTCTTCTCCCGGCTTGGCTCTGCGGCGAAGCGAATTGCTGTGGACGGACATAGTACGTAGTTCGGCTATAACAACCTCTATAAAAGCCGTACGGTTGAATAGACGCTAAAAAATCCCAACAGCTTGAGTGCTGCACGGAATCACCGAAAATAAAATCTTCGTTATTCTGCTCTTTTAAACGCCGACCTCACTTTATTTATAACTTGTACACTGTCTAGTTTTGAGCTGCAAAACTTCCAGCCGGCTACGAAAGCGGTTTTCCTGCAGTAAAGTCGACGTAGTGAGAAGAGGCGTAAAAATTTCAAAGTGACTCTAAACTATTCGCAGGAAAGGCTTAAACTCATACATTTGACTCGACTACTGACTTATTCTGGTTAAAAAGTTTATTGTTTTAATTGTTATAATTACAGCTGTAAATAATGTTTGTAAGCATCTTGAGGTGCCCTATGCCACAGTAAGGGTATCGCCGCAGGTAGCACTCGGATACCGCTTTCTGCAATTTATTATTTATTGTGAACACATAACATTTGTTGAAAAAATATATATATATATAAATATGAAAGTAGATGCGCTTTCACATAACAACTGTTTATTGTGCCGACGTTTCGACGAGAACCCCGTCTTTTTCAAGGCTTTTCAATGCCTTGAAAAAGACGGGGTTCTTGTCGAAACGTCGGCACAATAAACAGTTGTTATGTGAAAGCGCATCTACTTTAATATTTATAACCTTGCGGCAACCGAAGTTATTCTTCTGCATATAAGCCCTATATATATATATATATATATATATATATATATATATATATATATATATATATATATATATATATATATATATATATATATATATATATATATATATTATACATATATATATATATATATATATATATATATATATATGTGTGTGTGTGTGTGTGTGTGTGTGTGTGTGTGTGTGTGTGTGTGAGTGTGTGTGGCGTGAATAAAAGTTCCGATGAGAGTTCAGCGCTTGTGTTTCGTGTGCTCGCTCGTCTTATCGTCTTGCTTCGTGCCGCAGTTTAGTACAATTACAAGGTGATTACATTTCGACCGCTCGAATACTTAATCCAGTTATTCCGTCTCACACGCCACTGCCCCCAGCTTTACCTCCAGTTTCTCGCTGCTGATCTCGTTCTTCTCACCACCGGTTGTTTGTCCGGCGCGTTGCGTAGCCGGCCCAGTATGCTGTAGTTCTTTCGCATAATGGCACCAGCGTACCCGCTATACCCCCGTTTCAAGACACGTAACAGCGCGCAAAACGGGAAAGGACGACATAGACGATTGTGTAGAGCTCTCTTTACACTCTATCTGTTTTACATACCAGTGTAGCGCACTCTAACATGGGTTGAAACGAACCAACCAGTCCAGCAAGCAACCATTCTTGACTCCTGTTTGTTCGCTGACTCATTCTTCTGTGCTTCAATCTTTTATTGTTACCCCTATATTCTTGCGATAAGTATTATGTAAATAATGCGGAACAAAAACTGAAACAGTGCGTGGACGTACAGGGGCAGTCAAAAATACTTAGGTCACGCTGCCACTGAAATACGTTGGACAACGGCCTGGGAACTTTCGACGGCCCCTGTACGCATTGACAGAATTAGCGTGACGACAGGTGCACGTTCTCGTAGCAACAATGGATGAAAAACACTATTCCTTTCACCAAAAAGTGAAGCAATGGTTTTGCTTTCGTAGGCAGAGCCATCAAGCCGTGATGACGTAAATTGAGAAATCTGGCCCCAGTTTGGCCCCGCCGTGGTGGTTTAGTGGCTAAGGTACTCGGCTGCTGACCCGCAGGTCGCGGGTTCAAATCCCGGCTGCGGCGGCTGCATTTCCGATGGAGGCGGAAATGTTGTAGGCCCGTGTGCTCAGATTTGGGTGCACGTTAAAGAACCCCAGGTGGTCCAAATTTCCGGAGCCCTCCACTACAAAGTCTCATAATCATATGGTGGTTTTGGGACGTTAAACCCCACATATCAATCAATCAATCAATCAATCAATCAATCAATCAATCAATCAATCAATCAATCAATGGCCCTAGTTTGTTATTACACTTTCTTCGAATAGTTTTTCGAACGTATGTTCGAACAGACATATTTTCGAAACGAACACATTTCATTGCAATCGACCTGTCGTGCCTATTGAGTAGCACGACGACCAAAGATAGCAAAAAGCTATAGAAGCGGAATCGCCCGCGAAACACGGCTGAACCGTTCGTCATCGCCGAATATTTATGCCCGTAGCGCTTTTCGTGCAGAAAAATATCTACGCTGTTGCCATCGATCTCCAATGAACAGCGCTGTGCGGTTTGTCGACCGTGCGAAACTGGGATTTCGCTCCATCGCGTGGCTCGATCAATCCGACCCTTTTCGTAGTTTCCTTTAGCACATCCATAAAGGTCTTTTTTTTTTTTTTGCAGACGAAGGTTCGACGGTGAACGTTAAACGACGGCGTTCGATAGTGGCGCTGCAGTGCTTCACATAGTCACGAGTGGCTGTGTTATATAGAACGTCTCGTACAGGTATGCGCTACAGCTCAAGCAAGGGCCCACTCACTCGCACAGATATATATCTAGTGCATATAACAGTATTATAGATAGATAGATAGATAGATAGATAGATAGATAGATAGATAGATAGATAGATAGATAGATAGATAGATAGATAGATATGTGGGTTTAACGTCCCAAAACTACTATATGATTTTGAGAGACGCCGTAGTGGAGGCTCCGGAAATTTCGACCACCTGGGGTTCTTTAACGTGCACCCAAATCTGAGCACACGGGCCTACAATATTTCCACCTCCATCGGAAATGCAGCCACCGCAGCCGGGATTCGAACCCGCGCCCTGCGGGTCAGCAGCCGAGTACCTTAGCCACTAGACCACCACGGCGGGGTGCATAGATAGATAGATAGATAGGTATAGACATACATACATACATACATACATACATACATACATACATACATACATACATACATACATACATACATACATACAATACATACATACATACATACATACATACATACATACATACATACATACATACATACATACATACATACATACATACAGACAGACAGACAGACAGACAGACAGACAGATTTCGATTACCCAATTCAAAGGGTCGGGCCTGAGATAATTGTCCTCATCCTCATTACCATCATAACTATCACCGCTGTAATCATGATAAACGAACTCGTTCTTTTCTGCTGCACTTGGGTGGGGGTTGAGTAGCCTCATCTTTGCAGCGTGACCCTGCCTGTACTGATAAGTTCGAGTCTTTCCATTTGATTTATCTAATAAAGAATATAGTAATAACCGTGCGCCTCATAATCTTATCATGGTTACGGAGCGCAAGACGCAGTAATAAATTATTTTTCTTCTCGCGAGAGAACGAGTCACTTCGCCACGGCTGCTGCTTTCGTTTGCCGCTCTCGTTTGTGGGGCGTCGAAATAAAGGCCTCAGGTTCATTCATCCCCGCGCGAATGTCAGTCAGGAGGGCGCCGATCGATGTCGGTCGTGCGGCGGAAATCTCCCGATTGAAAGGGAACCCCGGCGCACTTCATAAATATCGCGCGGAACGTCACGGTTCCTCTCCACGAGTCCTCTTTCTTCGTAGCTTCGCCTGTCTACAGCTTTGCGGCACAGTTTCGCGTTGGCAAGCCGATACGCTATCCCGAATCGACATGCAATGTTTATGTTTACCGCCAAGTATCAGGAAAAAAAGAATAATAATGATAAAAAAGAAAAACGGAAAGCAAAAAAAAAAACAGAGGGAAGGGGAACTCGTGCACCATTGCTACTAATTATTAATTTGAGTCAATCATTCTTTTTTCATGAAACTGTGCTTTCGTCAACAGTATTTCTGTCGAGATACCTTGACTCACTTTACTACTTTTCATGTGTTCCTTTTTCGTCGAAGCCCCTTCATTCCGGACCCTCCATTGGTGAGCTCCGAGGTTTCTTTCTGTGCCTTTTCGACAAAATTACGCAATTTTGTCGCCATCGACGATGCTAGGGAACCATTTGTTCGTTTTCGTTCATTCGTTCATCTACCTGACCACATGACTCCTAGCTATCTCAACACTCCCTATTGCGCACTTCCTTAGCTGTTAACTGTTATAGCCTACACTGAGGGCCACTGGATAAAGAAAAAAAAACGTTTCAAAGCAATACTGCTAGAATAAAATGTCAGTTTCTTAGATAAGGAAGGGCCTGATCTAACGCAATTATATTGGAAGAATATTGCGAGAGAAATATTGTAATGGTCATTTTTTAGATAGTGAACTTTAATCGTTGCCTAGAGGTTGGGATTTTCTGTACCCTGAAATATTAATAACTGTTCTGTGCACCACACCCCAAAACCTCGATATGGTTAGGAGTGACGCCGTAGTTGAGGGCTTTGGACATTGAGACCAGCTGGGGTTCTTTAACGTGCTCGCAAATTTAAGACGGGTACGAAGAGCGCCGGAGACGGGACTCCGGCACGCAAATCTAATAAGCAGCGCCTATATCATTCTGACTCTTTTGAAGTGCGGCGGTCATGGCCGTTGTCCTATCTCGCGACGTGTTCTTTGAGATTTGACCTTACAGTAGATGCACTTTCCTACAGCGGCTGTCACCGGAGAGAGGGGGGTGAGGGGTTCCATTCCAAACTTTGCATGTGTATATATACACTCTACACGAGTTTTTTCACACATATAGATCACGAGACACGTGCATATATATATATATATATATATATATATATATATATATATATATATATATATATACATTAGTGAGATCTAACAAACAGTAATGCCAAGGAATGTACAGGGAAAGTTATTAAAACCAATGGAATGTAAATAAGAAGAAGGAAAAGTGGATGAAATAATAACCAGCCGTGAGCAGGAATCGAACCTACGACCTTCAAATAACGCGTTCGATGCTCTACGACCTTCGAATAACGCGTTATTCGAAGGTCGTAGGTTCGATTCCTGCTCACGGCTGGTAATTTTTTCATCCACTTTTCTTTCTCCTTATTTACATTCCATTGGTTTTAATAACTTCCCCAGCACATTCCTTGGCATTACTGTCTGTTAGATCTCATTAATATTGTGTCAAAACACGGAAAAACAACGAGCCCTTAGGTACACACTTCTTTCCCTTATATATATATATATATATATATATATATATATATATATATATATATATATATATATATATATATATATATATATATATATATATATATATATATATATATATATATATATATATATATATATATATATATATATATAATTATTCTGGAAATTTCGTTCGCTGAATTTCCATCCTTCCACAACTGTCGATATCGCTATCGAAATTTCCGCGAAATGAACTGTCTGACACTATTGGTTGGTGGTAACCTTATTAGATTATCATACATAATTTTAGGCAACCTGGGCTCGGGTCTTCCACGATTTGACGTCGAGATCTTGTCGCAGCGCCACTTCGCGGTCCCGTTGTCGTTAAAGATTTCTGGCTATATACACCCTCTCTGACCTCACGTTCCTTGCGTTCCCTTTCTTCGCTTCCAACCACCAAACGACAGTCCACCTCGGCTGCTGACCCGCAAGTCGCGGTTTCGAATCCCGGCTGCGGCGGCTGCATTTCCGATGGAGGCGGAAAGGCTGTAGGCCCGTGTGCTCAGATTTGGGTGCATGTTAAAGAACCCCAGGTGGTCGAAATTTCCGGAGCCCTCCACTACGGCGTCTCTCATAATAATATGGTGGTTTTGGGACGTTAAACCCCACAAATCAATCAATCAATCAATCAATCAATCAATCAATCAATCAATCAATCAATGACAGTCCACCGTGCGCTCGCTTCCTTGGAGCATTGTGTACCAGCGGTACGCGTTTTCCCGCGCTCGCAGTACCTTCTCCCTCGGTTCGTGTACCGGTACGCACGTCAATTTGCGTCCGGGCGACTCCGTGCACCCCCCCTTGTTCTCTCGCGCTGCGTAGTAACCCGGTGAGCCCGTATTGACGAGCAGCGCCCGTCGACGCTTTCTACGAGAACCGGACGAGCGCCCAACAGTCCGTCCAGCGTGTTTGCCCCCGACGAAAGCACGCACTGGCGTGCTTCTTTTTGAGTCGAAGGGCACGGTTGTGGTGATCGTGCCGGCCGCCGATGTCGCTGCTTGGACACTCGGTCAATGCGGCCACCGGTGGCACTGAAGGGTCTCTTCACTGAAGCGCCTCTTTCGCCTGCATCGGTTCGTCGAAACTGTTATCGTAAGCATTTCTTACCTGTCACTTCCTTTTTTATCTTTTCCCAAGCTTGGTGGCCACCTCGGGTAACCATCTTTTCTTCACATTTTTTTCCCCTCTCGAAACGCGTGAGCGCCACGTGTTGCATATTAAATTGAGCATATTTCAGAGCTTTGGGCAGCCCGGCAGAGATAACGCTACTTCAATTGGGCCTCAATGTGACACGTTACGTTTGCTGTCTTCCGGTTGCCGTCGTCTTCAAGGAGCACTCGACGGGGGATCCGAAATATTTGATAGATATAAAACTTTGTGCTGTTCCTAGTATGTTGATAGTGCAGGAGAGCATGTAATCGATGATTGATATGCGGGGTTTAACGTCCCAAAACCACCATATGATTATGCGAAACGCCGTAGTGGAGGGCTCCAGAAATTTCGACCACCTGGGGTACTTTAACGTGCACCCAAATCTAAGCACACGGGCCTACAGCATTTCCGCCTTCATCGGAAATGCAGCCGCCGCTGCCGGGATTCAATCCCGCGACCTGCGGGTCAGCAGCCGAGTACCTTAGCCACTAGACCACCGCGGCGGGGCTTGAGAGCATGTATTAAGGGTAGCTAACACTGAGGACAATAAAAACAAAGAGCTCTACTTTCTCTGAAAGTGACCAGTTGGTCACTTTGGTTGGTGACCAGCTACTGCATGCTGGTCACCTCAAATTACCGTCTCGTACATTTTGAAACAAAATTACCGATTGTGTGTTCCTTGCGAGAAAATTATTTTCCGCCAAACATTTCACCATTTTCGTCATATGAAACTCCGTTTCCCGCCGAAAATAGAGTTGGGTGCACGAAAGAGTGAAAACAATAGCACTGTATAGTAGACAGAGCATCCGCTGTGGTGGAGCTGTGGTTTAGGTGCTCAGCTGCTGAACCAAAGGTCACGAGTTCAGTCCCGGCCATGGCAGTCGCCTTTCAATGGAAACGAAATGGTAGAGGCAAGCATACTTTGCGATGTTTGCGATGGCCATCGGCCATACCATGCTGAATGCGCCGGTTCTCGTCCGATCACCGCAGCTAAGCAGCATTGGGCTCGGTCAGTACTTGGGAGGGAGACCACCTGGGAACACCGAGTGCTGATGGCACCTTCTTTTGCCCCGCCGTGGTGGTCTAGTGGCTAAGGTACTCGGCTGCTGACACGCAGGTCGCGGGTTCAAATCCCGGCTGCGGCGGCTGCATTTCCGATGGAGGCGGAAATGTTGTAGGCCCGTGTGCTCAGATTTGGGTGCACGTTAAAGAACCCCAGGTGGTCTAAATTTCCGGAGCCCTCCACTACGGCGTCTCTCATAATCATATAGTGGTTTTGGGACGTTAAACCCCACATATCAATCAATCAATCAATACTTTGCGATGGCTGTGCACGTCAGAGGACACCAGATGGTGGAACTTTCCGGAGCCCTCCACTATGGTGTCTCTCATAATCGTATCGTGGTTTTGGGGCGTAAAAACCGAAATATACATTATTAACAATGTAGACAGAGCATAGCATGTGGTCAATAATAGACATTCACATGTCTCGTATGCTACAATATGACCGGCCGCTGTGGTCTATTGGTTATCGGGCTCGAAGGCTGACCCAAGGGTCACGCAATGGAGTTCCGGCCATGGAGGTCAGGTTTCGACGGAAGTGGAACACTAGAGTCTTGTGTACAGAGATTTAGGGGAACGTTAAAGGAACTCATGTGTTCGAAATTTTCGGGAGACTTTCACTACTGTGTCCCTGATAACTATGTTGTGGTTTTGGGATGTTAAACCAAAACAATTACTATTTCTCTGCAAAATAATAATTACTACTACTACTACTACTACTACTACTACTACTACTACTACTACTACTACTACTACTACTACTATTACTACTACTACTACTACTACTACTACTACTACTACTACTTGCAAAACATTTTGGCATTGTTTCTAGTAGAACTTCGTTTCCCACCGAAAATGGAGTTCTGTGCATGAAAGAGTAAAAACGATAGTACTGTGTAGTAGACAGCAGAGAATATGCTGCGGTGGAGCAGTGGTTTAGGTGCTCAGCTGCTGAACCGAAGGCTACTACTACTACTACTACTACTACTACTACTACTACTACTACTACTACTACTACTACTACTACTACTACTATTACTACTACTACTACTACTACTACTACTACTACCAGCATGGTGGACGAGAGCATAGAGGCATTTCTTCGGTGTTATTAGTATGATCTTGCTCTTTGCAGTTGCTGTGACGTGCGAACTTTTGCCTGCTGCGCTTCTTTCACAAGCATTATTCTTTAGCGCTCTCTGTCAGCTCAGCGCCGAACCTATCATAGCGCCCCAATCCGTCTTGATGGAAGTAGAAAGTTTATTGTGAACGCATTCAAAGGTGCATTTTAAAGGCGTCATGGAAACTACGCAAGCCTGACAGCTGTCGGTGAAGTGAACGTAACAGTCTACTAAAGAGATGCATAGCCACCATTCCATGGAAGTGCTAGAAGGGTATCTTTACTTTTATTTAAGTTCCTTCTTTTATATCGTCAGGCGTAAACAACGGAGCTACACACTCAGGTTTTCCAAAGGCTCGTGCTGTTGACGTTTAAGCGAACTGCAAGAGTTCTAACTTTTCGCGTTCAACTTTGAGGGAGGCACGCTAAGCCCGCTAAAGCCCCAACTCAATCTTTGAACTAAGAAAAACAAATAAATGAAAATTTTTTGCGCTGAAGGGCGAATTGATGCACTTACATAGCATTAGGTTTTCCTAACCTCATTCTCGTTCTCACTCTCTTTTTTCATTCTCGAAGCTTTGGCGTTGTGCGCGCAAACATGCACTCAAGGACTGCCATATTCGAGAGAAAGAAGTACTTTTTTGTCAAGTGGATTTCCCGGTCTACTGGGGGAGGGAGTTTCATTTGTGCAATGAAAGAGATGATCAAGACTCCGCCTTCTTTCGTGGAAGCGATCTTGTTCTCCCTAGGTCGTAAATGATATTAGGGAGTTTTAGAATTGGGGCTTCATAAGTTTGGGTCCCCAAGGCCTATTGCGGGTGCTCGCTTTGGGTGAAGCAGGAGCTTAGAGTTTTGAACTCCCCATATTCTAGGTCGCTCTGTAGTATCAGCCGAGAGCCGTCGCTTGGGCGGGTGGCGTCACGTTTGTCTGACGCAAAGCTTTTGGGTCAGACTTTGGGGCTACCGCTGAATTTGAGAAATAGCGTCCCCGACGCAAAACCTGTTTGGGTTTCGAGCATGCGCAGTGGCCTCAACGCTATTTCTTCTGGGCCAAAATCTTACTCGAAATCTTCCTGTTGTCTTCACTGTTCTTTTCCTCTTCGGGTGCACAATCTTATCGTCATCTAACTCTCATCTTGTGTTCTTTTTATTACGTAAACATGTTTTCGAAGCGCGTCAACGAAAGGTTTAATTTTTTTCTTTTATGAGGTTAAGCGCAAACGTGAAGGTAGAAACACCTTCATGCAAGCTAGCCTAAGCTTGCAACCACTGCTGAAAAAGAGTATAACTAGACCCAACGAGATGAATTTCCAACGAAAAAACACTGCTCGCCTTTTAATGAATGCAAAGCACACATCAGTGTCCCCGCGTAGAGTACTCAATAATTGAAACACGACATCACTTTTTTTTTAATATAGCACTCATGGGCGATCTCTCGTGTTTACCTTTGTGATTCGCATTGTTTCGTCCCTTTCTGCTGCAAGGCATTAGAAAGTCAATAGCCAGTAAGTGTCTTGTTGCGCAAAATAAAGTCCCCATCACTAACCACGGTTGGTTTTACGGCAACCTTTGCTCAAGCCATAAAATGCTGCAACACGCTTCACCTCGGCAACATGGTGCTCCTGAAAAAAAAAGACACCTCACAGGGTCTTTGCGCATTCGTCCAAGATGACTTGAGGGCGACAACTATCTTCTTTTTCTAGCCCAAAGATTGGCAGCAACTTGCGGGCCTCGCGGCCCGCAAGTTGTTCGATCTTATGTTGTTTGAACTATGTTTGATACTATGTTGTTGATACTGTGTTGTTTCAACCTATGTTTGATCGGAACCTAGCAATTTTTTTAGAATAGTCATGAATGCCAATAGAGTTTTGTACATTATTGTGCATTCGTCAAATATTTACTCTTCGTCTGAAAGCCCCTTCCCCTCCCTCCTTCCTCTTCAATTTGCCGTGAGGTGTGTCGACTCCTTGGAACTTGGTTTACCTTCAAAAGGTTTCACACCCCCTTTTGGCAAATTAATTTCGCGGAAACCCACAAGGTGGCGGAAAGGTTAATGTAGAGCGACCACCCTCCCTCGAAAGGCATTGGTCCCTGTTTTGCAACCCGGACCAGCACAAACTTTTTCGCATCTAAGAAGCTTTGATTTCTGAGAAATTCGTACGGATTTCTTTGTGGCTTCGTGCTACAAATTGGTGGTGGTCTTCATTCTCTTTCTTGATCCCTGTCCCCCCCCCCCCCTTACCTTCTTAGGAAGCTCTCTGCACTTAACGTAGTTTTAAATGGCCTCCTGGATCGTAGGCAGTGCAAGTAATATCTACAATCTCTGTGGTTTACAATGCCTCCGGGACCGGCCCTCATTTTTATGAAACGACGATGCCGTGTAAGGACGTCACCATGCTGCGTTACCTTATGTGGCATTACAGTTACCCCATGATGACGTCACACAATTTGGTAATCTGCGACGATAGGCTGACGTCATCGCGCGTTGACGACGGCGGTCAGTTTTCGCTTTCAATGGCGCACCTGAAGCTCTCGCCTTAAAGGCAAACTGCATTAGTTATCTGGTCTGCGAGGTGGACGTTCTGATGTCATCACTGGAAAATTGAATCCGCGTAATGGAGCTCATAGGCCAGGCATTCCTTGCAATCATGTCTGACTCGATTGTGCGAATAAATTTTCAGTTTCTGAGTAACTGCTGCAAAGCGACATTGTGGTCTCCGTTAACGACAACCAGCAGTTTATGAGGCCAATCATGCTATAGTGGACGTTTGTTGTGCGGTTTGAGGTGTATTAGAATGATTATGATGTAGATGTCAGGAATGTGGAGTGCACGAAAAGAGAAGTTGCCGCTGGTGAGAACCGAACCTTCAGATTACGCACCCGATCCTCTTACCAACTGAGCTACTGTGGCGTTCGTCCCCTTATCCACTTGCGATGTGTTTGCATGCTGGTGGTGATGAAAAACGTTTCATTGAAACTATTTCGAAGTGAGAGGCAAGGGTGGCCTTGAGGGCCGACCCTGTGCAAACTCTAGAAGGAGTCCCAAGTCCGGGACTCTTGTGCCTTGCACGGCAGCACGTGCCCTGACCCTCCAAGGCCGAGCTGGGCAGCCTCCCTGCTCTCTCGGGTAGGAGGCAATTGATCGGGAGACCGCTGGGTTGAATGGGCATGCTCACACACGTCACGTGGAAAGCATTCGCTAGCGTATGATCACAGTGCGGGCATGGCCCGAAGAAGGCCAGATTGAAATGTCTAAGTATTGCCGGGCACAATGCTGTGTTGAGAGCCAGCGCTCGTCCACCTTATTCAGGCCTGTAGCCCGGGGCGAAAATGGGAAGCTGTTCGATTTGTTCATCGCTGTGATCTCGCGAAAGAAGTTGACCGGATTAGGTTCTGGATTGTCAAGCGATGGAAGACGAGGAAGTTCCCGGGTAATCAAGTGCGCTGGCTGAGGCACCGACGGCCTCGTTACCAACTACTCCTGCGTGAGCTAAGCTGAACATGTGTTCGGGCGGTCCATGGCGTGTCAGTGAGCTGTAGTATTACTACACTGCGAGTGTGGCGAGTGTGGAGCACACTCTGTTTTGCCAGGTGGCGTCCCGTAACACGCGAGCCTTTAACGAGTAAACAGCTGAACAATATACGCTTGAACACTACCTCAAGGCGCCGAGTCTGCCATAACGAGACCCTAGCCATGAAAAAATGAAGGAAGTTGAGTTTGAGAGAGATAGAGAGAGAGAGAGAGAGAGGTGAACGTTTATTTTGAAACAGTGCCCGAGCAATGCCCGGTGTTACCCTGAGGTGGGAGGGCTCCTTAGTCCAGGAACCCTCTGGCTTCTACTGCTCTCTTGGCCCTGGTGACAAGTTGTTGTTGGTCTTCTAGGTCCTCGAGGGCGAGCTTCGCCTTTCACGTTTTCGGTTAGGAGGGCTCGTTTTTTTTTTTCGTTGCTTTTTCTGAAAGTTCCTGCCGGGGGCAAGTTACCTTTCTGTCCACTTTTCTTCCTTTATATCCACATCCCAAATATTTCGATACTATTTCAACCGTATGACTGAAGCTTTCTATATTTCTATGGCTTTATTATCTACTGGTTTTCATTAAGATCGTGTCGCACAAAGAAATGAGCCTTCGAGTTCTCCTCCTTTATTTATTGAGGTCTCCACTTGTTCAAAACATATCATTTGTTTCACGAAGCACTTGACGCTGGTTTGATCTGTCGTATTTCAACAAACAACCAGGAAGTCTATAAAACTTACGAACAAGGGTCTAGGCTGATCGCAAACACGCTGCAAGGCCGTCCGGGGTCGCTGACAACTCAGTAGTGCTGAGCGCGGAGTCTGTTTCATAAATAATCTAGGAGATAGTATACTGATAGATTTACGACTAGCTATTCATAACGTACATAGCCGCCAGCATAAATTTGCGTGCGACCGTTATGGTGAGTTATCGGCGAATCGGCGTTCGCCACATCGTCGAGGGAGAAGGCTGCGCAGCTCTTATCTCACATTTGCCCGACGAATGACTATTTGCGTACTGCAATATGCTGACGGTAATAATTCATGTATATTGACACTTCGCTTGCATTGCGTTTGCGCCTCCAGAGCATCAGGCCCCGCAAGCCTTGCTCCAGAAAGCCAGGACGGCGGCTTTAACCAATGGGGTACCGGAATAGACTCCACCTATTCGGCAGGAACCTCTAAAGAGATACCACACCGCTCTTTTGTCAATAAATGTTTCTCACCACCGCCACTACCAGTGTACTCAGAACTCCGTATGGGCTTAGATAATCAACGTAGAAAGTTTATCTTACCAGTAATTCTTATAACACCATAAAATGGATGGTTCAAATTTTTTTTAATGGCGCAGCGCAGATTTTCTGTAAGAACAGGCGGGAGGTTTCCAGACTACAAAAACGTTGACAATGTCTTAGGTTTCTCAGTCATTCAAGTAGCGGTCGCTTGTAATATGGCGGTGTGCGATCACTACTGTGCTTTGCTAGACCTCTAAACCACCCTGGTCGGGCTGCTTTGACTACCACGGTGCGCAAGTAATGGTTGCCTGATCGAATCTGTAAGAAACAGTCGTTGCAAAAAAAAAAAAGCAATCAGGGCTGAATAGAAACCTAAGACACAGATGGGTATGCGCATTCTAACCCAGGTCTTCTTTAAATGCACAACGACAAGTGTTGTATATTTACTCTGGGTAGACGCATCGCCATAAACATGAAACAATTCTTTGTACACGTTCCAATGAACTGGGAGTTCAAACGCATGTATCCGCCATTCTAGCTACCTCTAGTATGTGTTTCCTTTTTCGTAACGATCGTGCTCTGCGTACCTTTCCCAGACGACGTGAGGTGTGCGAAGCTGTATGCCCATTATTAGGCCCTTGCTATTCGCATTGGGCACCACAGAACAATAGAGTAATCTAGTTGCGAGGGGCCCGTCGAACTGCTTTTCGTGGGTGTTTCGTAACGCTGCAGCTATGCCTGTTTCAATAGTCGATGATTCTGTCTGCCGTTGGGGAAAGCAGCGCGGAAGAAAGATAAAGAGTGAGGAAAATAAAATGATGTCTGAGTTGTTTCTTTCTCCGCGGTCGTTGCAATCGTAGGAAGGGCGCCGGTATTGAGAGTGTCGATGATGGTGTGAAGCAACGTACGAGCGTTCGTTATTACGCTGTCCGATTCGCACGTGCGTAAATCAGGTAAAGCCTGCTGTTGTGAGCACGATAATGAACGCAGACTGCTTACAAATAACTTCGTTCTCCCTCTTCTTTCGGCACAACAAGGAAAGTTTGCGCATGATGACTATAGTTCACTTGTGTAGCGTATATTTTTTCCCTCTCAGTGTGTCATTTTCTCCATAAGCCAGTCACGCAATGTGCAGCACATCGTATTGTGTTCCTTTAGATTTCGCTTTCATATTGAGATGATTTCATGGCCGCTTTGTATGACACCATACAATGACTGCGGTATGCTGTAATAAAGCAGTAACGGTTCAACACGACTCGCAATGCTCGAAAGTGGTGGCTCTTTAATCCATCGATTATGAAAGTAGCGGCACGTCTGCCGGGCATCCTGGAAAATATGCGAATCTACAGTTTGCGCACGTAATACACCTTAAAAATGATCAAATCAAACCTGCCAAGGCCTAAAACTTTGATGAAATTTCAATAAAAGAAAGAAAAAAAAAGGCTCCCAGTGATACATGTAATTGTATCAGAATGCTGCAAAACAAGTCCGCGGAGATTTTTCAGAATTAAAGCTTTGTAGTTTACGGAAAGTTCACGCTGCCCAGGGTGGAATACAAACAGAAGTGAGAGGGCGGGCGAGTGCCCTCCCCCCTTTTGTTTTTTTTTTGATCAACGAAAATTGCTTACAACAATATTTCTCGGCTTCACTGTAGGGCGCGACGTGAGCGACCTGTGGATCAATACGGAGCTCCGCGATCTTTGCACCTTACGTGTGGTATATACGAGCGCGTTCTTGGGCCACCATGGTCGAATCATGACTTCCGAGTCTGGCAAGTGAACCTATGCCCATATTCACCTCTCGGGCATCTTCGCTTGAGAGGTTGCCCATCCTATCGCTGAAAGTAAAGCATGCAGGGGCGAATGATATCGACAACCGTAGTGGAAGGACACTAAAGGCGAAAGGCGTCCACGAGTCTCAGTAAACGATGTATCGATGGATAAACTAGGCGAGATTTGAAAATAACTTCTTGAGCAAGCGTGAGCTTAGCTTTGCTCTGTACACATGTCGCAGCCTTGAAACTGACATCGTAAACAAGAGGCAGTGACAAGATAGTGAGGTGGCTCACTGTCAGCATCCATTTTACCACGTGTTTACGATCTCAATTTCAAGCCGGAGAAAAACAGGTGTTGCGCAAGAAACGCAGTGGAAGACGCCGTCATCGAGACCGTTGCCGCGCGTTGTATGCGATACAATAGTTGCTCGCCATCAATTGTAGGTCTCGAAACGCCCCTGCTTCAGATACAAATTGCACTCCCACCAATGCATCCTGAAGCCAGCAGGCGTTGTTCGCATCGTACCTTGTTTCTTCTTTCTATTTCAGATTTTTTTCTTACACCGGTGTAAGTTTGCGCATGGTATCTTGCCTTTTATGTCAACGAATTATCTGTTTCTACTTCTGCCATTCTTTACCTCTGTCTTCCTTTTCCTATTCTCTCTGTCCAGCTCGGTGGCACAGTGGCCACGATGCTCCACTGCAGGCCTGAAGGTCGCAGGTTCGATACCGGTTGTGGTGGTCGCATTTAGATGGAGGCAAAGCGGTAGAGGCCCGTGTCCTGTGCGATATCAGTACATGTTAGAGAACACCAGATGATCAAAATTTTGGGAACCCTTCTTTATGCTTTGACTCATAATTATGTTGTTTGGCAGGTAAAATTTCAGTCAACAACACTACTACCACTACTACTACTACTACTACTACTACTACTACTACTACTACTAATAATAATAATAATATCACTACATCTACTTTTCTCCGCCCACCAAACCACAATGAACGGGCCCTCTGTGGCCCGCGCTATGAAAGTCACGCAGTCTTTGATGCAATCGCAGATGATTCGGAAGGAAAATCCATTTTGATCTTTTTTTAGGGGCAAAGCTCCTTATAGCGGCACCCGTTCGTCCCTCGTAGCCATTGTAGTATGTAAAAAGTATAACATTTTGACCTCCAAGGTGGTGCCGGTGAGAGGTATCTTTTGTGCGTTGTTGAACAATGAGAAATAATACTCAATGTACATGCCAATAGCTGCTAATGGGGAATAAGAGACAGGAGCATTAAGCTTTTAGTTAACGCGCACGCTGCGATCCACATTAGCAGCCATTGGCATGTACATTGAGCACTATCTGACAAGAAAGGGTTGCTACGTTATACTGGCTGGGTGTAACCTCCTTGGTTTTAGAAAGGTTTAGCGAGCGTTGAGCCGCATTGCCATGAATACAATGAACTAGTATGTACCATGAATGAACTCGAGGTGGTTAAAGGTGGGAAGTAAATACGAAGCGCAAGCCGCAAGAAAGTAAAAGCGGAATTCTCCTGTCTCTCATTTCCCATTAGCAACCATTGGCATGTACATTGAGCACTATCTGACAGGAAAAGGTTCCTACTTTATACTCGCTGGGCGTAACCTTCTTGGTTTTAGAAATGTTTAGCGAGCGTTGGGCCGCAGTGCCATGAATACAGTGAACTAGTATATACCATGAGTTCGATGTGGTTAAAGGTGATAAGTAGACCCGAAGCGCAAGCCGTAAGAGAGTGTGCGTGTGCCACCTCTCGTTTAGTCCTTGGAATGTCCGCTGGATGGCGGTGCTTCTATATGGGGAATATATGACGAAAAGATGCGAGATTGTGGTACTTGGAGTGTTGAATAGATGAACGAACGGACACACAGACAGATGCATGGATGGACGCATGAACGGACGCAGGGGTGGATGCATGGACGAACGCAGGGACGGACGCACGAACAGGCGCATGCACGGACGGGCGGATGGACGCATGGACGGTCACATATACGGACGCATGGACGGACGGAAGCAAGAACGAATGGACGGACGAATGCTTCGCCCCACTCTCCATCATTCACTCCGTGGATATGCTGCCATTTTTTTTAAATCAGTTGATTGTATCAATCACGTAGAATAACAGAGAACACAGATAGTTGGTACGTATTGATTATAAAAAGACAGGGTGTGAGAAACACAGGCAAGAAGGAAGTCAGGTCAACGCTAAGGCCTACTAACAACTGACCATGAATGCGCTCAGCAGTGGAAGAGAAAGAAGGCACGAGAACTTATCTGCGCATGCTCACGCAATATGCTGACCTATCAATCTTGCACTCGCGGGTGTCTATGTGAAAGATAACTGTTAAGGCATTTGATTCCATCTTTGTTCAAGTTGATCGGTTACCGGCTAACACATACGCTACCACTATTATCGTCATGCCATGCCTCGATCATCACACGCGTTTCTTCCTTTCTACATCAAATCATAACTGCCCATTTGTCAAGTGTTGGCGTGCACTTACATTCTCGGCAATTTAAAGAAAGATTAAAAGGTCAGCCTCTGGTTAGCGATATTTTATGTTGCAACAATCTCTGGGGTCCCGACTTTTTTTTATTCAGTCCGTGTTTGCATGCCTTGTCTTCTAGAATGTATTGTTCATGCCTCCCGAGAACTTTCTGTGTTAAATGATGTTTTTCAGCACCCCCTAGATCGGACCACCTCTAAAGAAGATGAAATGAAGTGTTATGACGTCATTTAAACACGTTTAATTAGGCGGCTTCATCGAGTCGTGATAGTTACGTGATATTTTTATTTAATGTGATGTCATGACGTGATAGGGGCACGTCAGCGCGTTGGTCAGCTAATGTTGATGACGATAATTTTTTCATATCGTCCGTGTTGATGCCGGCGAATTTTCGCGTTTGATGAGGCATACAAGGATTGCGCTTAAAAAAAAAAGCACCCGTAAGGCACCAACACCACTTGACGTGCTTTTAGTGCTTGAAACTTTTGGATTCATTATAAATTCATACAATTTGCTTCCATTGTTAAGCCATGAAGAAGAAAAAGTAACGCCAGGCTTATGTGGAACATGCCACACAGACGCTTAAGAAGCCAAAGCAGATGCCTTTCTAGAAGAGGACAATGCAAAGGAAGAAAAGGCAGAGAGATCACCAAAAAGCGCCGGTGGTTTGCTACCATACATTGGGGGAAAGGATGAAGGGATCAAAAGAAAGACAGAAAAGAGAAGAAAGAAATGTCAGAGTGCAATTGGGCCGGTCTATTGCAGGTCTACAAGCTATTGCTCAAATTGATTAATACTAAAGAACAGTATCAATGCCCGCGTCGTTGAGCTTGCCTGCGATGCGTAGGGCCACCACTGGCCACGATTTGAAGAATTTCTCTTCCGAAAATGAAATGCTGTCTACTTTGTTCAGCACATTACGTAGAACATTGTACTCGCTGTCCAAAAGATCACCAAAACACTGCAGATGTTTCATTGTTTCTTCACTGCTGCACGAGTCACATCTGTTCGGCGTCTTCTATTCCTGTGAGATAAGAGTGCAACTTCGCGAAAGCCGTTCCTAGCCACAGGTGGCACAGAGAGCGTGGTAAACTCTATTGAGCTGCCAACTGCATGCCCAATACACCTTGAATCATCGTATTATTGCGAAGTTGGGGTCTACCATTTATTAAATTGTTCATTTCTCTTAGAAGAAGTGAGGACACTTGTGCAAGGAATTGTTACACCTTGTTGAAAATGTGGCTCACGACGACTAAGAATTACGGCTAAGCCTTTGGTAAAAAGGAAAAAGGCTTAAGCCACACACTACTTACACGATTCACGTTGTGAAACGTGCCTCTTAACATAACTGCTTGTCCGAAAGTACGCTTGAACAAGGTATTTTTTCGAAGTGAGTTCAAGCACCAGCATGGCTCTGCGGTTGAATGCTCGACTGTGGTGCAGAGAACGGGTTTAAGTCACCATCGGTCCTGGTTACGGGCACCATCTGTCTGACGCCGTCATTACAATATGCTGTTGTCATGCCAGGATTGCTTTTTCTCTAAAAAGTAGTCATAGGAAATGTTTACAAATTTCAAAATCTGACGGCCAAAGCCTTTATGAATACTAGACCCACGAGCGTGCAGTGATTGTGATGCCACCGTTTCCAGAACCTTCTACGCGTGCCGCTGACGTTCGCATCCTTCGCTACAACGAGATCTTAAAACATGGAGGTCTGGGGCTTTGCCTTGAAAAAAAAAAACGGTTGTTTGTGTGGGACACCTGTGTATCTTTCACAACAATTTTATTTTCTATGGCAAAATAAATGCACGCACGTACGACATTTTTGTCATGGTACAAAAATAAATGATAAGGCACACACGCACACAAACACACACAAACACACACAAAAGAAAACAAGAACATTATATTGAAATGACACGTGGGTATTTTTTAATGTCAAATGTGTGGAACTAAACATTGCTGAAGTTAGGTCATGATTAGAAACGGTTCCCTCCTGGCGCGTTAATTTCGACGAATCATTAGGTACCGGCACAGACTTCATACAATTAGTACGCCGATCCTGCCCTTCCCCCTTTTTTTCAAAATATTCGTGTTTTTAAAATGAAACAGGGCCAGAGGAGAAGCATGCGAATATTTTCACGCTGAACACGGCGCTCATATTATACCACTGAACGAAGTGCAAGAACAAGGGTGCATGTAGGTTAATAATTTCTGTGCCCTCTAAACTTACTTCTAGCAGTGGCGATATAAACTTTTTTGTACTTTTTGTAGGTCATTTTTTGTAAACTAAAGTTCAAAGCCTTCGCAGTAATCGAGCTTGCCAAAACTAGGCGTATTAATGACGCTGTACCAAAAGCAAAGGAGTAAATGATGATTGTTTCAGGGTTCGTGATGCATAACACAACTTCAATACAATTTAACATGATGACCCTACCGGTAGAGGACCAGGTCCGTAAAAAAGCTTTCTCTGTGCTACTGTACCGTTATGCTTATGCTCATAAACCAAACGAGTATGTAGGGAGGCTTGCCGCTTTTGCTCGGAAGTTATCTCCCGTATTCTGAAACAAGCCTCGACTCTAATTCCAGCCCCCATTTGACCAAGCAGAGCACAGCGTCGCCTCTTGACTGAAAATGACTAAGCGGCTCTCACGAAACGATGCCGGCTATCGCTCATATTCAGGGAACATTTTTACAGAAAGACTGATCTACCATCAATATTCTCGAGTCAAGGTGGAGCGCTGAGTGAAGGGACGTTTTACAAAACCGGGGTATGGTGTTTAGCAGCCCCAAATGAGGTTGTATGTTGACTTGACTTCTCACCTATTGCGTGGCTATTTTCGTGATCACTCAGCGGAATAAAACTTCGGGTGCAATTATGTGTACGTCAGAAACAGACTATTTTCGCACTGTAAGTAAGAATCCTATGATGTCACAATTAGTAGTGATCAATACAAAACTATGTGAGGAGGTTTTACGACCCAAATCATAACGTGATTGTGAGGGACGCCGCAGTGGAGGGTTGTGGAAACGTGGACCACCCGGAGTCACTTTAAACAGCTATATCTAAAAAAAAAAAAAACTGGCCTATGGCAGTTTGCCTCCATCTAAATGTGGTTGTCACGGCCGAGATTTCATGCCCTGACATTCGGGAAAACAGTGGCGAGTCTCATATGTATAATATTCACGCATCATAATAAAAAAGCATGTGTTCTTATGTGATGGCACCGATACGCATGAAAATAAGAAATTAGGTGTAGGTAAAAGATCACAAAACTAGCCAGAAGAGCCCTTGTTTGTGTGTAGTATTTGAATATGACCCCACATTGGTGTTCAAAGAGACTCAAACGACCACAAATGTTGCCCCCCCCCCCCCCGTGCTTTCTCTTTAGGCCAGTGAGCCCGAGATCTACCTCAAGTCCGGCCAATTCGCCGATCAAGGCTGGTCTCACGGTGACGACAGTGGACTTGACGAAGCCTACCTCGATGCTCGGCGCACGCACGATATCATCGAAAGAAGTGAGTGAGAAAACCCATAATTTTTCAAAGCCTCCTTTTTTTATGCAGCAGTAACATGGACACTGGAGACAGGGTTTTGCCACCGGCGTCGCCGTGGCCGTCATGTCCCTTATAAAGTGTAAACCGAGAACACCGCCCCACCTTATTGCATGTTATACGCACTAAGGACGAGAACTGTGGACGAGCATGACTGAAAAAGAGATAAAAATATTGCCGGTGTATCTGCGTGTTTCACTGGCAAATTTCGTCGAAACACGATAGTCTTCTGTCTGGAGAGATAGAATAAATCGTTTATTTGGTGTTCTGCACGAAAACATTGATGAATAGGCACTGCGTGAGATATGGACGCCATGTAGCAGTATTTTGAAGAAACTAACTTTTTACAGAACGCAAAGCCACAGATAGGTCACAGCGCCATGTAGCTTTAGTGAAGCGTAATAAACACCCGTTTTCTAGGTCATAGCGTTACATTGCCAGCGCTGCGCAATAAGCACTGCGGTGTTGAGAATCACGTATTTGTGCATTTTAGGAAAAAAAGTAACATACTACCTAATATTCCCGTATTGATACTTTGCCCAAATATGCGTAATAATTGTTTTTTTTATTGACAATTTTTACCAGTATGAATGAAGCCAAGAGATCAAGATGAGTAGTCTTACAGCAAGGTGTTAAACATCCGCTCTTATGGCTGAATCTAGTGACAGACAAGAAAATAAGGACAGACACAGAAATAGACAGTCCAAAACTTCTGAGTCGAAGTATCCCAATAAAGACTATCGTCTATAAAAGCCGGCCGTCTCTGTCGCACGGAGGGCACACGGTTTCATCGAGTGAAGGAGCTTAAAGGGGTGCTGCTAGGAGGAAGAAGGTGGGTTTTGTCTCTCGAGCAGTAGCTGCGAACTTTGAATATAAGGGCGTGTTTGCGACTGCTGGTGCGCGCGCTGTCTCAATGTAAATCTCTAGACGGTTCGCTTAAATGGTGGTGGGCTCTCATTGCATAATTTTCGTTGAGATGTTATACAGCACGAGAATACTTCGTTCCTTGGAGCAGCCTCATTAACTTTGGCCTGAGTTTTCTATAGTTACGCGAGATCAGATATAAAAGAAATAGCTGCTATTGCTACGAAGTATAACATTCCATTTCGAACCTATTGCATTCAGGGTTTGTCCTTGAGGTGAAGATAGGATTACTTTACGCAAGTCAAATATTTGAGCGAGAAATCAGTTTGCATGTTGCACGACCAACAATACATGCGACAGGTCTTGTATATTCGTACACCATTCTACTTCAGGCAACAACAGATATTATTTGGTTGTTTTTCCTGAAAGTAACAAAGAAGTGCTTTCTTCGCTTACCACTGTTCTGTTCCTGCCGTAATTTCGAAGCAAGATATGGCACTCCGGTCAGGGTTGTTCAGCTGAGCACGTTGCACCGTTGCTTCTCTCAAATGTAATTGAAGACTGCGAATCAGCATTCATTGTGCCATTCCGAACAAAACGCGGTCGCGAACACGTTTACAATGCCGAAAGCCAGCGGCGTTCGGGATTGATAGTCATTGCTCGTCCGAGAACACATTATGAAGATGCAGAGAGAGGCATATTCGTAACTTCTTTTTCTTAGAAATGCGAGTAACAAGTAGAAAAGTTTTGATAAAAGCTTCAAATAAATGAATGCAATTTCGTCACCCACCCACCTGCCCACGCACCTACTTTTTCACCCACCCCCTCACGCACGCTCACGTCTGTTCCCTCTTCAGTCTTTAGCGCTGCTTTGCCGCAATACAAGCTCTCTAAAGGCAGAGCATCCTTTACAGTACGAAGTAAAGTGGTCGCGTACACGAAGTTCACAGAGGTGGCAACGACAAGCTCTCTCCTGAGTCTACTCACCCGGGCTCACCCAGATTGAGGTATTTCCGTGAGACTGAGTAGGATAATTCTGACTATCTTCCAAGATAGCGCTCGTGACCTTGCCCTCACGATCATCATTCCGTAAGGCTGCTAGTGAGTGGCGCTCAGCATCCAATCTCACACTTTCCCAGGCGTCCGCATGCGTGCCTGACGATAGGCGGCACGAAGAAGACGCCTGACGATAGGTGGAAGGTACGTTTGCACTCTGCTTGA
This sequence comes from Rhipicephalus microplus, assembly GCF_013339725.1. Lineage (NCBI taxonomy): Eukaryota > Metazoa > Arthropoda > Arachnida > Ixodida > Ixodidae > Rhipicephalus > Rhipicephalus microplus. The sequence continues at coordinate 95,566,961 of NC_051175.1, forward strand.
GGTGCAATCAATGAAAGGCTTTGCACCCGGGGTGATGTTATCGCATGCACTCCCCATGTTACGGAGATGGCCGGCTATTATCAAATCCACTTCGGCTGCGTTTGTGGCTAGCATGTTATGAACCTGGAATTCATGCGGAACATGAAGGTCTCTCGGTGGAAGCTGTCGAGAATGTCCTTATAATTGCTGTCACAAAAAATTTTGTGTTTGGTGTGTGTGGGTAAGTATTCGTGTGTGTGCGTCTCTGTGTGCGTGCTCACGCACATAGGTATAGACACATACTCATAGACGCCTACTCATTTCCTTAAATGTATGTCTCCACCTTTGCTGTCTTTTTTTTTCTTTTTTTGCTCTCTCTTTCTTTCCACTTGGTCGCTTTCTTTTTTCTTGTGTTTCGAGTCACCTCACAGACATATTCAAAGCTTATATATATTCTAACCTGCTTCATTATCAGTCTCATGGTCCTGTGTGACATGATATATCAACCACCAGCGGCATATGGCTGATCACTCTTTACGCTCTTTACATTATTAGACGCCACACTCAAGGCGCCAATAAACTTCGACGTGAGCCGGCGCGCATGCGCACCGGCGTGTGTTTATTCGCGTAACACCGGCGATGCCATGCCAGGTGCCGATATCCCCCTAGTAGAGATCAATGTATCTGCCCACTGACCTTTATTGTGCATCTGCGTGCCATATACTCGCAGGTACGCGCCGCGCTGCGTTGCGAGAAAGAGAGAGAAAATTTTAATGCGGAAAGGCAGGGAGGTTAACCAGAAAACATATCCGGTTTGCTACCCTGCACTGGGGAAAGGGTAAGGGGAAAGGGAGGAAGAGAAGCACAAACACACATACACACACTCGCACACAGTAGTGTCACAATCGTTCTACGAGGCGGGTCGCTCGCAGAAACTTCATCAGCGCCTTCGTTGCTTTCTGGCGTGAAGCTCGATCTTTCCGACATTCCAAGATTGACTGCTCAGAAAATGGCTGGTCGTCGAGGCGAGCAAACACTGCTGAGAGGGACTGTCGCTGAGAGCTGTACTGGGGGCACTGACATAAAATATGTTCAATTGTTTCGTCATTGTCGCAATGGTCGCATGTAGCGCTGTCTCTCATTCCGATGCGGCAGGCAAAAGCGTTCGTGAAAGACACCCCAAGCCACATACGGCAGAGAAGGGTCGTCTCGGATCGGGGTAGGCCAGATGGAATAGTAAGTCGTAGGCATGGGTCCAGGCGGTGAAGACGGGTGTGGAGAAAACCGGGCGTATTCCGCATAGACCTTGCGACATCCTGCGCAAGCGTATTAATCTTTGCTGCTGCGTCGCTTCTTGATAGTGGAATAGGTTCCATCACTCCATTTTCGTGAGCATTCTTAGCTGCATTGTCGGCATGCTCGTTACCGATGATGCCGCAATGGCCTGGTAACCACTGAAAAGATATGTCATGTCCTTCGTCTATTAGGTGATGGTACAGTTGTCGTATTTCGAGCGCCAATTGATCTTGAGGTCCACGACGTAGAGTATTGTGTAGACATTGGAGAGCTGGTTTCGAATCAGTAAAAATGCTCCATTTTTGTGGTGTCTCTTGGTCAATCCTGCGGAGTGCGCTGCGGAGTGCCGCGAGCTCCACGGCTGTCGATGTCGTCTTGTGTGACGTTCTGAACTGGATGGTTTCGGCTCTTGCTGGGAAGATCACAGCTCCTGCAGATCCTCCAACAGTTGTCGAGCCATCCGTGTAAAGTTTGACATGATCTTTGTATTCTTCGTGTAGCATGAGTAGAATCATCTGCTTTAAAGCTGGCGCCGAGAGCTCCGCCTTCTTGCGAATCCCCGGCACTGTCAAGCGCAGTTTTGGTCGGTCCAAGCACCAAGGAGGTGTTAGTATCCGTTCCGGAGGTGTGTAGGCTGTTGGAAGGCACTCACGGAAAGTCAATACTCTCTTACAGAAGGAGGCACTCGGTCGATCTTCTGGAAGCGAAGCTAGGTGGTGGGCAGGGGTGCGAGCAAGGTGTCTAATATGAGCTCTAAGCACCTCCAAAGTAATGTGCACTGTGGCCGGATAATCTTTGGCGATTGCGATGGTTTCCGCTGTTGATGTACAGCGTGGTAATCCAAGACAAACTCTGAGTGCCTGGCCCTGGGCGTTTTCTATTGTGCGTATACTGCTTTTGCAAGCGTTCGTCAGAACCGGCAAGCTATACCGCAGGTACCCCAGAAACAGCGTTTTATACAAATGCAACATCGCGTGCACTGATGTGCCCCACGTTTTGCCTCCGAGGAACTTGAAAAGTTGTGCGATGGCCGTTAGGCGCTTCTTTAGAGTGGCCACATGGGGACTCCAGCAGAGATTTCGATCGATCGTGACCCCCAAAAACCTGTGGGTCCTGGCGTAGCAGACACTGTGTCCATTGATGGCGATGGGATATGACGTCATTGCCTTCCGCGTGAACGCGACCAGCGCCGATTTCTCAGGAGAAATCTCGAGGCCTTGTTCTCTAAGGTACGCCGATATTGAATTCGCTGCTTTCTGGAGTCTCGCACGTACCTGAGGACGTGTTACACCTGATGTCCAGGCACAAATATCATCTGCATAGAGAGATATCTGCACGGAATCTGGTATGCGTTCAACGAGACCGATCAGAACCAGGTTGAACAGTGTGGGGCTCAATACACCACCTTGAGGAACACCACGGTGTGTATAATGTTCAGAAGTCGGCCCATCATCAGTTTGCATAAACAATGATCTCATATGTAGGTAGCATTGGATCCAGCGGTACACTCGCCCACCCAAACCAACTGACTCGAGGGCGTCAAGTATGGCTTCGTGAGAAACATTGTCATATGCTCCTTTGACATCTAAAAATAGTGCGACAGATAACCGTCTGCTCATTTTCTGGTGTTGTACGTAGGTCACCAGGTCAATGACATTGTCAATGGAGCTCCGAAGACGACGAAAACCGGCCATGGCGTCTGGATATATTCTATGGCGTTCTAGGAACCACTCGAGTCTGGCAAGGATCATTCGCTCCATCAGCTTCCCTACGCAACTAGCCAGCGCTATTGGGCGGTATGATGTCAGCTCTAGAGGCGATTTTCCAGGTTTGAGAAGTGCAACCAACCGGCTTGTTTTCCACTCTCTGGGGACCGTTCCATCTCTCCAAGACTCATTGAATACTTCCAGCAAAGCACTTCGTGCTCGATCACCGAGATTGCATAATAGGCGGTATGATATGCCATCCGGCCCAGGCGATGAAAATCGATTGCATGAAGCAAGAGCCACATTCAGTTCTTCCATTGAAAAAGGCAGGTCCAGGTGCGGGTCAAGGGAATGTGGCGTGTAATGAGCAGTAAGGGCTTCTGTGCAATTTGGTGGGCCCGCAATCTTCCTACAAAAATCTTCCGCTACCTCGATATCCCTTCTATTTTGGAAAAGGGCCAAGGCTTTAAACGGAAAACGTTGTTGGGGAAATGTGCGTAGGCCTCGCACGGTTCGCCAATTTGAGAAAGCGGTTTGCGAGGGTCTAGACTCGCGCAAAATTTCGCCCACCGTTGAAACTCCAGTTTGTCTATACGACGCTGGATCTTCTTTTGCATGCGCCTGGCCATCCGTAGATCTTGAATGGATTTTGTGCGTCGATATCTACGCTCCGCACGCCGACGAGTCGCACGGAGTCGCTCTAACTCCATGTCCGTTTCTGAGGGCCTTGAAGAATATGCCAGCGTGCGCATCGCACTTTGTGCTGCTTGTTTGATCGCTTGCTCAATGCCAGAGGTTAAGCCTTTTTCACAAGCGTGTTCAATGTTGGTTGTGAATGCTGAAAGATCGATCTTCCGTACGGTTTTCGGCGGGTGGTCGCTAGCAAAGCCTTCGATGGTGAGATAACTGGGGATGTGATCGCTACCATGTGTCTCGATGTCTAAAAACCACTTAACGCTTGTGGCGAAGCGACGTGACACGAACGTCAAGTCCAAACAGCTGCTGTACGTTGATCCTCGCAGAAATGTAGGGCTCCCATCATTAAGTAGAGACAGTTCATGAGTCGATACAAATGAAGCCAGCCTCCGGCCCGTGGTATTGACTTTTGAACTTCCCCAGATTGGGTGGTGGGCGTTGAAGTCCCCTATAATTATCCACGGATCCGGGACGCTCGAAAGAATGTCATCCAGTCTTTGGCAATCAAAACGGGCTGAGGGAGATAAGTAGACACCTATTAATGTAAAGGTGAGGGTTTTCTGCTTCACAGTCAAGCAAACATATTGGTTCTCATCATGAGGCGACACAGGTTGAATGATGTAGGTAAGCTCCCGACGAATATACACAATGACCTTGCTGCTTTCGTTTCGGGTTTTGGACGGGATTGATTCGTAGCCAGATAGCCTGATCGGGTTTGATAATTTCGGTTCACATATTACGATGATTGGGAAAAGGTTAGAAGACACGTACTGACGAAAATCGGAAATCCGTGATCTAAGTCCTCTTGCGTTCCACTGGATGACTGATGCTTCTCTGACGTCTTTGCGGAACGATTGTTGATCTCCTGCCATGACTCTACGCGAGGGAGGCGAGGACTGGGCTCAGCGCGTCCAACACCTGTAACCCGCTTCGAGCGGTTGGAGTTCCCAGGCTTCTTAGTATGTCTGCCATGACAGCGACGAGGGATCGTAACATCGGGATGATCTGTCGATCGACCCTTGACACATCCTCAACGGAAGTAGACTCGGTGGAAGGTGTAGGGCGGCGAGGCCTCGCAGGAGGCTCCTTTGCAGGCTGTGTACGCGGAAGCGTAGGCCACTCATCCGCAGCTGTGAGCTTCTCCACTTCTTTTCGCTTCGTGCTTACTACTTCACTCGTGCTCGGAGGAAATGGGTTATGCGCAACACTCTGTCCTACACGCCTCCGTCGGCGACTACGTCGCCGCCGTACCCTTTCAGCAGCCTCTCTGTGGGTTGAATTGTCCCTAACCATTTGTTTGATAATGGCAATTTCCTTCTTAATCCGAGGGCATTCCTTGGATGCAGCATCATGCGGACCATCACAGTTTCTGCACTTCAGACTTGTTGCCCGACATGCGTCTGCAGTGTGCGGCTCAGCGCATCGGGGGCATACTGTGGTGTTTGTACATACACTCTTGATGTGACCAATTTTCATGCAGTTATGGCACTGGAGTGGTTTAGGGACAAATGGTCGAACAGGATGTCGGAAGTGTCCCACTTTGACATGCGACGGAATGGAATCTCCTTTGAACATTATCTTTACACATCGGGTGTTTCCGAGGCGAAGTACATTCGCGATGAGAACTCCTTCGTTCGCTGGTTTTATGAGAGTTGGGAGGTCCGAGTTTGCTATGGCCAAATCAATGTCGTAGATTACTCCCGCCGTGCAGGCACCGTCCATTGGAATAACCGGTCGTACTTTGATGCCTCCCAAATCTGATACTCTGCGAAGCTTGTCTATGGCGCTGGCAGTCATTGTGTCCACAGCTAGAATATTCTTCCGCGTGTTCACCCGGATATCCTTAATGTCGTTTGGTGCTACCCCCTCAAAGTACATAGAGAGAGCTTGCCTGTTTACTGCTCGAAGGCTGATGGTGGAGTCCTCGGGCATGAAGAGGATGGTGTGCGGCCAGCATTCTCCTTTTGACTGAGACGTTAATGTCCCTGCTGGTGAAGACGACTTGATACTTCTTCTTTTGGCCTTCCTGCTTCTCACGGTCTCGAAGTCGTCATCCGACGAGTCGTCGCCAGTGGCCGAGTACAGTTCTGTGTCCTCGCTGGTGCTCGAACAGGTGCTTCGTTTCCGCGACGAGCTTGCCAAAAGTGGTCTATGGTCGGACATAGCCGCAGAAGGCTCCACGTCCACAGCCATGATGCAGTGACTATCACCGTTGGCCTCACTGGTTCTGGGCCAGGCGCGCTGATTTACCGAGGAGCTCGCCATAGCAGACCTCTGGCTGGGCGGACCAGTGGATGACTCCGCGTCCGTCGCCTTGGGGCAGGGAGCAGCGTCTCCCGTAGAAAGCGAAAAACTTGATAACAATGCTCGGAGCCGAAAGCAGAAGCGTTCTATGAAGAGACACTTCGTCGTCGTCCCGCTGCGTTGCTTTGACGCATGCGCCTTTGAGCGCGCATGGCGTCCCTCCGTCACGAAGGGAGGAAGACACGGTGATGTCTAAGTAACGTCGTCGGTGCGAAATGCGACATGCTGCATTTCGCGGCGGTCGCCACCAGGCCGCGCCGACGACGCTGGTCGCGCCGGTCGTGCCTGGCGTCGCACTTTAGAGTGCTGGCGTTTTTCCTAGCGTGGCGTCGCTGCGCCCAGCCTGCGCGTGCGTCAACGTTGCGTCGGAGTATACCGGGCCCTTCATGACGCACTCCCCGTCGTTGCGCTAGCTCCACGTGCACCAAATTTGGTATCACGGGAAGTGAATAGACGACGAAAGTAAATGACACGTCCAAACCTGATAATCATAAAATGCGTTTCATGTAAAACATAACTACATGCTACGCTCATAGCGTTCTCGCGGCCATTTCGCTAGTTCCACATATACCAAATTTGGTATTACATGACGTGAATGGACGATGCAAGTAAATGACACGTCCAAGCATGATAATCACAATACGGATTCATGTAAAACACGACTACATGCGACGCTCATAGCACGCTCGCGGCCGTTTTGCTAACTCTATATATACCAAAGTTGGTATCAGGTGACATTAATAGATGACGAAGGTAAATGAAACGTCCAAATGTGATAACCATCACATGGAAGTCTTGCACGGCATAATTTACCTCCGCCTCTTAACGTTGCGCTGATTTTAAAGTGACCTATCACCTTTACTCATTCGTGCTTCGCATATCATCGACTTCCACTGTACGTAAGATCTGCTAATTTTTTTGTTTCTTTCATATGTCGCATACCTGCATGTCTGGCAAGATCGATCGCGCCTCGATGCCCGCAGTCGTAAAAAAAAGGTGCGCGATCCAACAAAGGTCACCTGCCACGCGAGAGGGTAAGGTTGGGTCGAACACGCACGTGGTTTATAAACGTCGTTGCCTAGCGAGCACAGTGCAGCGGTTCGGACCATACATGACTGACGCAGTGGTTAAGAGCCAGCGGCGCAGATCAATGCATTCGCTCACCATCACACGCAGGTGGAGACGCAGTGCGTGGTCCAAATCAAGCGAGTGCTCTGCAACTCGCTATGAAAGCTTCTAACGTAGTTAGAAAAGCACGAAAAAATTTTTTTTTTCGCCTGGAAAGAAACAACGGCAAATCTGCGTACCGCGTTGAAGATCCTTACGACCAGAACTGCTAAAAACTTAAATCGCTTGAAAAAAAGAAGCAGAAACTCGCAGGGTCCTTACACACTCGCTTAAGATGAATATGAGGTACCTTCTTCATCCTTTTCTAGAAGGTGCCTTCTACATCTTTTAACATCTTAAGGATGTCGAAGGCACCTTCTACATCCTTTTAATCATCCGAGTCGACGTATTGATTCCGCCCCCCCCCCCCCCCCCCGGCATCTTATAAGAGCTGTTTGCAGCTGACAGGGCTTTGCATTGCCTCCGTGATCAGCACACTTCTAACCAAGTGACGATGTCGTGTGTTAACGTCTTGGTGTGACGTCACGTCATGGGACGTTATAGCAATGTGACGATGACACCATGTTGACATCACAAAGTTTTGGCGATTGATGACTTACATGCTGATGCGACCACGTCATAATAATTTTTTCTACTTACTCGTGTTGACACCGGCATTAACAACGCCAACGGTCAATTTTCGGGTATGGTGAGACAACTATATATAAGGCTTTCGTCTTAATAATCCTAAATGACCCTGCATGCTAGAGTCAAGATGCAGCGAGTGTGAACGACAATTCCAGTTGGAAGTCTGCCACCTCAACAGGACGTGGGGACAGAATACACTTTTGTTGTCAAGCTGTTGCACAACAGAAATTCACATCACTGCGTCAGGAATCTGTGACAACTACGGGATGAATGAATAAGTGAATAAACTTTAATTAAAGCCCGGTAGTTTTCACCGGACGAGGTGGGGGAAGACGAGATTAACCCCTGTCCCTTCCCACTCTCCGTCAATAATGATGGCGGTGCCCCAAGTGACTGCTCGAAGTCCTTGGAACCGGGTGGCGAAAATGTTGTTTCGATGGCAGAAAACTCTGTTCTGAAGAGAAGCTTTGCTGTCATTTTGAACATATTTAAAAGTGAAATCCAAAAATCAAATGTCGCCGTTTAGTGCCACCTCGTAGCACTCTGTCAAGGCACGCGGGCATTACGCCCATTCATGCGGTACACTCGCACTCTGGAGAAAAGCGGAAGCTTTGGGAAAGGAGCGATGAACAAGCGAATGTAGTAAGAGGCCGTAAAGGGCAGAGGTGGACAGAGCCTTCATTGGCACGCCTTGTAGACCTTCATTTGGAGTGGCACGCGTAGAGAGAGAGTGGCAAGTGCCGCGTCGATGGGTCTACGTTCCGAACACGCTATAAGAAAAAAAAAAACGAGAGGGGCCGCCTTTTCCGTTGGCTCACAGCGTTCTGTCGATCGAAGCGTCTGGGTCAGTTCGGGGCATACGGTTCCCGGAACTATACTTGCACGGTTGCATTCGGCGCGTGAAGGCGCCCTTTTGCATATGTGCGGAGTGGAGCGGATGTTTTGCGAAGAGACACACTCGACGGCTGACGTTACGAAAAGCATGGTAAAATCTCCTACACTTTCGCTCACCGATTTTTCTTACGCATTTGCACACGCACCTGCGGACGTGATGGTAGCTGGCGATGGTCTTTTCAGTATCAGCTCGTAAGGGGTGCCTTGGAAAACTTCGGAAATTTATATCGCTCCCACAAAAGTCAATGAATAGTGCTAAGCCGACGTTGTGTTCCTTTTATTCTCCTTTTATTTGTGCGGCACAATGTTGGTACGCGATAAATTTCAAAGAATTGAGCGACGTAGAAATGAAGCTAGCCCGATAAATAGAGTAGTAGCTTTGCAGCAACGTGAAATCAGCGAATGTTTTAACGTGCTGCCTGCTTTTCAATTAGCCTCCAGCCTATAGTTATTATGGACTGTCGTTGAATGTCACAGATTTTAGAAAGTTAACTTCTAAACGACACAGGCTTTCTTGTAGATTACCCAGTCAGATAATAAATAAAAACTAGAAGCAAAAATTATGAAGTCAGCGTGATCAATTTGTCAATCTTTTCTGTCGATATGTGAATAGTCTACACGCCGTTGTAGCTTAGCAGTTGTGGTCAGCGACTGCTAATGTGAAGGTCGCGGGATCAAATTAAAGGCGAGGTAACCGCATTTTAATGGAAGTAGAATGCCCAAGGCCCGAGTGCTTATATTTAGGAGCACGTCGACGAGCGGTGTTATATCGAAATATCCGCAATCCTTTACTACGGCGTCTCTCACAATCACGTGGTGGTTTTAAGGCTTTAAACCTAAAGAAAACTCCCAGGGTCTCCTGTGCGTCCGCCTAAGATTACTTCAAGGCGAAAACAGTCTTATATTTTGTTTTATTCTTGCGCGATGTATTGGTCTTCGCCACCCCACTGAGAAGACTACCTGTACCTTATTTGGTAGTTTTACTTTGTGCCCTGCATGGTAGGCATTGCGAGATTTCTGCACTTCGCAATGTTTTGCACTCACTCCGTGATCGGTCCTCCTTTCACCATGCGGTGACGTCATTTAATCACCTCGAATTGTGACGTCACGAAGACGTCGTAGTGACCTCACTATAATGGCAGCAGTTGTGGCGATTCATGACGTCATGTGACGTCTCCGTAGCGTCACTGTCACAATGTGACGTCACAGTATCGACGACGTCGTCACCATGTCACCATATGATGTCATATTGTAACGAATGCAAGCGAGGAAAAGTAAAAAACTAGTTTATTATGGGCGAACTTGTGCCCTGAAAATTATGTGCGAAAAGATCAAAAACCGTTCAGAAACAAGAACAAAAATCGTTCCTCTGCCCACGCACTTTCTTCTTTTTCGCAGCTCCAACCCACACTGGCTCGTGCCTGTGAACAAGAGGCATGAGTCGTGCGGCCCCAAGCAAGAGTGCGCACAAGACTGTGGATGCTGATTTTTCATAATGTCGGATATTGTAAACAGTCTCTGTGGCAATATGACAATGCCATACAATGGCGATGTCATCGTCATATGACGTCCTGTGGCAACGTGATGACGTCTTCACTCGGCTATTCTTTTTGGCACCACTCATGTTCACACACCGTCTGTGAATATTCGCATTCGATGAGTAATCTAAGCTTTTCTCCTTAGCGCTATCGTTTCTTGTACACTCGCAGGGATAGGCATTATCTCCCCGCCACCCCTCTCCAGCCCGGACGTCTTCTTGCCACCCTTGGACACCACGCGGCTACTCCTGTCCCGACCGAGCAAAGGTCGTCGGTCGGCCGGCAATAACGGAGCCGTCGCTGGTGGCGCCACCACTGCCACCACTACGTACCAGTGGTCCAACGGAGGCACTGCGGGAACCGGACCGTACCAGCAGCACCGGGTGACCACTACAACGACCACGACTACGCACCGGTCTACGACCACGGTCGAAGAGACGAGCGTCAGGGACCAGGTGCACCTGCTCAGGCTACCAGCACCACCACCCAAGGAAGAGAGGGATACGGTCGAAAGGGAAGGCAAGCAGGAAGAGAGTGAACGCCAACAGCAGGCTCTCGGTGACCAGTCAGAAGACAGGTAAGCACACAATCAATAGATCGATCGACAGATAGATAGATAGATAGATAGATAGATAGATAGATAGATAGATAGATAGTTTAGATAGATAGATAGATAGATAGTTAGATAGATAGATAGATAGATAGATAGATAGATAGATAGATAGATAGATAGATAGATAGATAGATAGATAGATAGATAGATAGATAGATTCTTCGCATATGCAGAGTACCACCTGAGCATCGCGTGCTGGTGGATCTGACAGTGATAATTACAAGCACTGTTATACAATACCTACGATATCCGAATGACGAAAGTCATTCGGGCAATGTGCGTATTGTATAAAAGTACTTGTAATGCCACAGTGAGCTGAGCGTCGTTCTGCAATATTGCAAGCAAGCAACTTGGAATAAACTTATGAACACCAAACAAGAGTTAAACGTATTTGGTTGTGTGCAGAATGATCAAAACTCTGATGCGTGTACTCTCCTCTCTATGTCTTCAGAAATATTTTATAAGGCCAAAAATAACTATGAGGTGAATTAGAAATGATATTTTCTGTTCACCGAACCTTCAGAAAGCGGCGGAATTCAAAGAGCCTGAACCTTCCCGAGAACAGTAATTACTTATACCGCATATTTAAATTATGACTTTCGTTTTAATGCTGCCCCTATTCATACTCCTACGTTCTGACGACCGATTGGTTATGTACAGCTTCATATATAACTTCAGTTTTACCTTTTTGCCTTAGCGCACAAGAACTCACTTATTTGGTACAACTTGTCTGCCGCTTTCGCCCTAGCTGTTTTGCAAGCACGCACAAAAACGCGCGCACGCAACGCACCTGCCTTCTTGTTTTGTTTAGTGACAACAAATACAGCTAAAAATACTCATACCTCACGCGTCCTACGCTCGAACGGGCCGAAACACACTTGTCACAGCCCTATCCTGTTTCTTCATTAAACGTGCGCAGGGTGCACGAGGAGCACACGGTGGGCGAGGCCGACGGCCCCGAACTGAGCGACGCACCGCCGCCCGCCGCGTCGGTTCGGAGAAGACCCTCGGTGTCCTCGTCGCACCTGGAGGTCACCGATGCCAAGGACCTCGCGCCAGGGTTCGACGAAGTCGGAGGCAAAGACCGCGCTGACGAAGGCGACGACGACTCTTCGGCGCAGCAGCGCGATCAACAACAGCGCGAGCCCGGCGAAGCGTCGGCAGCATTGTCGCCGGCATCGGTCAGAGACCGGCGCAGCCGTAGTGACGGAGCGGCCACGGTCACGCTAAAGCTGCCCTCGCCCACGTCCGACGCCTCTCAGACGCGCACCTTCGGGTCTCAGAGAAGGCCCAGCCTGAGCGAGTCCCGTCGCAGGAGTGTCGCCACCGTGCCCGTAGCCGAGAGCAGCAGGCTCTCGGTGCCGACCTACCAGCCGAGGAAGCTGAGCTTCGCCGGCGGAACTCTCGGGTCTAAACGCGGCGACGATGACAGTGGGGGCCAAAGGCGAGTTCGTTAGCCTCATTCATTCGTCCACCCTACTCCTCTCAACAGGCCATAGTAAAGTCCCCTTCTTTTCACTCCATGCAGCAGGTATATATGAATGGCTGAGAGTAAAGTCTGTAAAAAGAAGTACCCTCCGCGAATGGCAGTAACGTATCTCCGTCCGACCACTCCGTAGCAGGACGTCCGACGTACTTGAATGATTCACCTAAACATTGCAGGAATATCTGGCAGCATAAGGAAGCGAACATCTTTCAGAATTGTGTGGGCCTGTATGAGGATTACATTTAACACTCGGTTATGTTGTATGAGGATTACATTTAACGCTCGCTTCGATATCAAAATTCGTTCGCTATCACTATACCTCATGAAAATAGCCAATTTTGAGGAATATTTGCGGTTTTTAAAACAAGAGAACTTACGATGCGACTGCATGACATCGTGTTTAATTACCTTTTCTGTCCCCAAATATTTTTCTTTTTAAGTGTTATTTTGGTTTTTCTTCTTCGTTAGTACTGTCAGTCGCGATTCATTAGTCTGCCCTTCCTTGCCACTGGTGGTGGTAGCTGCCTGCAAATCTGGGGCCGCATTTACCAAACTTATCTCGCGGAAGTGCTTTTTCTTACTAGTCTGCCGGCTTCGTTCGCGTTTGATATATCTCGCAACACTGATTGGCTCAGATATTCTCTCAGAAAAATTTTTAACCCAAGACGTTTTTTTAATACGGGACCGGTGCGATTTCAGCCAAGTACTTGCCCATGACTCTGTTAAGCATTCGGTCGTTGCAAAGTTCGCAAGACTGGAACACACCAGTTCTGATAGGTCCATTATAATGCAAATTGTTTAGGCATGCACTTTGAATTCAATGCTCCAATTTTCGGGTGCATGCGATGTTGTGAAAATTCTCAGCATGAATTTTGGAGTTTGTCACATTGCTCAACGTACACTACGTCTTTGTTCACGAATATTCCGTTCCGCTGTCTGTAGTCCGCTTTGCCCTTCAAGCCCAATGAGGCTTTGGCAGACCGATTTCATGTCGCACTTCTGCTTTTTCAAAATATAGTAATAAATTATTATTAAAATTATTATTATTATTATTATTATTATTATTATTATTATTATTATTATTATTATTATTATTATTATTATTATTATTATTATTATTATTACATAACGTCTGCCTAAATAACGACATGCACAAACAGGAACCATTAAAAGCGGAGAAAGAGTTGGTATGAGAACACAATGACACAAAAGTTGGTAACTTAAAGAAAACAGAGACGTGAGCGATGATAAACACTAACGCACTTAGCGCATCGTTGCGAAATTCAAAGGTACCATTCAGTGAATTTGTTTGTGCGCGCCGTTCACGGTCTCAAATGGCTGTCGTTCTACTGGGAGGATGAAATGATCTTGCGAGCGCCAGGCCCACTGGCGTGTAAAAGTAGCTGATTCAACTGGAACCATTTCGCCCGCTACAAAAAAAAAAAAGCTGAACCAGCAAAACAGTTTGCGGAGGAATGAACAGCATCTCTGTGAAAGCAGAGCGGCGTCTGGCACCTTTCGCTGGGTTTTGACTCGCACGAGAAACTTTCAACTCGTATACCTATATATACAATCAGAAGGCGCTCAGCATTCTCATTTTCGAGCTCGCGCCCGGCTTTAGAGCCCTGAGCCCTTACGCCGAGAGCTCGTGGCGCGGGGAGAGAAAATAAACGCAGGAAACAGGCAGTTGAGCGCGCGTTGGCAAATCGTGCAGGCGGAATTGGAGGCATTCACCTTTGCATTGGCGACGCGTGCGAACGTGTTGATAACGGCGCAGTCCTGAAAAGGTAGCGAACAAAAAAAAAAAAGTGCGCGCGGTGGCTGCCTGGCGCCGGGGCTTTGAAACGATGCAGCAAAGCTAGCAAACAAAGGCCGAAGTGAAGAAAGCGGACATTGAGTATTCGTCGAGCAGCCGTCGAAGTTGTTTGCGCAGCGCCAGTCATCAAAGGTTGAGTGCACTTCACAAAGACTCAAAAGCATTTGAAAAGAAAAAAAAAACACATCAGAAAGGCTCGAATACACCTAAAGTACGTAAACGATGCCTAAGCTCTACAATCAAGCCCCAATAAGTTTAGAAATTGCAGCATATTTAAGTCACCCTGTTTAAATTAACACATCCGACGTGACTGATCCTGATCATCTTATACCCACTTTGAGCCCAAAGAAGGGGACTAATGTGATGTAGGAAAAAAAAAACAAGTACTAGAGGTTTACGTGGTTTACGTCTTTTTTTTTTTTCAAAACCTTGTTTCAGCATGATCTTATTACAGTTGCAACACGTAGAATTATGAGCGACATAACAGGAAGTGCTGTTCGTGAATAAAGAACGATTACCTGTCGTGTACCGATATGAGTGCGATATATGGAATTGGCAGGTCCGCTTCTCAGCTTGAGCAATCAGTGGGACCAATACTTTTGAATTCCCTGACGGCGTGTATACCCGCGATGACAATGAAAGGGTAATTTCAGTGTTCCCTCTCAAATTACAGAGAGGGAACACTGAAGAGTTACAGAGAGTACAAGTATGGTTTAAACGAAACCACCTAAATATCAACACAGAGAAAACTAAATACATGGTCTTTCACTCTAGAAAAAAAGAACTCGACTTCGCAGGTTTCAACTTGATTTTAGATACGGCACTGCTACAGCCAGTAGCTTCGTTTAAGTACTTAGGAATCATGTTTGACTCGGACATAAACTGGCAATCGCATATAGAAAAGACATGCTCCAAGCTAGCATATGGGTGTCACACGCTACTAAAAGCCCGTGAATATTTTGGCGCATCAATTTTGTGCATCCTATATTTTGCATTCGTGCACAGTCACTTGAGCTACTGTATAGCATCGTGGGGCAGTACATATAAAACTCATTTGAAATGTATTAGCCGCCTGCAAAAGAGGGCAGTCCGGATTATTACATACCCAAACAGGACGGATACTGCAAAACGACTGTTTCAAATGATGGGTGTACTCCCACTGGACTCTGTTCACGTGTCTAGTGTTCCTGATATAGTGCATGGAATAATAAAACGTGATGACCCATTCCCATTAGGCACCTTTACGTTACCCGCGCGCTGCACAAGAGTTGCAGCGAATCACTGTTTTAATTTACCGGCAGCCAGAAATGCCTACGGTCGAAGGCTCATAGAATTTCACGGCGCTCTCATATGGAATGCGATACCGACTGATGTGAAAGAGGCTAGAAATTTTTCATTGGCCATGAAGCACGCACTTCATGCGAACTTTCTGAGTAATACGTCTGCATAGTCATTTATTATTATTATTATTATTATTATTATTATTATTATTATTATTACTATTATTATTATTATTATTATTATTATTATTATTATTATTATTATTATTATTATTATTATTATTATTATTATTATTATTATTATTATTATTATTATTATTAATATTATTATTATTATTATTATCATTATTATTATTATTATTATTCTAGTGCTAATAATATTCTGTGCTATAAGTAGCTATGTTCTGCGCTATGTTTCTTTCTATAGTTCAATCATGTGTTTTTAGCTTTTTTTCTATTTTAAACATTGTATCCAGTTTGATATCCTTTGTCGCTGTGTAACCACTTGCGCAAGTATGTAGGTATCTCACACAATTGGTCCCTCTACTAGCCAGTTAGGCTATGGGACCAAAGAAGTGTTTGCGAAGTTTTTTGTTACATGGATGTGAAAGTTACATAAAAAAGTACTTCTTGAACGTAACCCCACCCCAAAAAGGTTCCGGTGCATGAAGTTTCTCAGAAAGCTATGTTCCCACTTGGTTTGAGAACACAGTCTAACCAAATAGACGTTCCAGCTTGTAGCACTTGCGACTGACACGGCTACGTACTAGGTTAGAAGCGCCACGCACTAACATCGCAGAAATACGCATTTTCAGTTCAGCCCGTTCTGCGTAAACTTACGGGTGCAGTTGTACATGGTAGCAGGGACATGTGCTGCAGGCAGGGCAGAAAGAATTCCAAGTAAGCTGAGGTGATGCAGCCATCTCGACGTTTTTTATTAAAGCGGCCCACACGTGGGGTAGATGCCACGCAGGGCGACGCGCTACGTGGAGGATAAAGCCTGTGATGATGCTGCGCCAAGTTTGGAAATCACGGGAGAAGCGGAACTTGCCACATCTGGCGCGGTGAGCCTGGTAGTCTTCAACGTCAAACAACGCACTCATACGATTACGCTTCGGCAGTATTTGTGCTGCTTGACTATGAAGTAATACCAACTGGTCCACATTGCTGCGCTGCTCAAGACCGTCGCGATTCCGAGAGGACGCTGCTCACACTGGAGCACTCGCGTCCCATCTGCAAGCAGTTGGGCGGATTTCCGGCTTCAGAGCAATAAGGGGCGCGTTTCTCATTCTGTAACTCTCTCTCTGTCTCTCTCTCTCTCTCTCGCACACACACACACACACACACACACACACACACACACACACACACACACACACACACACACACACACACACACACACACACACACACACACACACACACACACACACACACACACACACACACACACACCACAGGTACTAAAAGCGCTGCTTTGCGCCCGAAAACACGCTGTTTAGCGTGAGAAGCACACAGTCCACGAGATAATGCTGAGCACTCACAAAGCACAATGGGTGTTCATCGCAACAACTGCGCTTCGCGAAGTAATGAAAGGAGAACAAAGGCGAGTGAAACACGCGGGCTGCACCAAAAGGGCTTTCGGCGCCGTCGACACACCATGGGCCACGCAGCCGACTGCGTTCGTTGCATCCGGGCTTTTAGCGACAAGGACTCCTTTTCCAGCTACTGGAGTGACTGTTTGCTCGAGTGTTTCACCTGATTCTGCTCCTATTCCTCTTTTCCTCAGCTTTGTTCTGTTGTGTGTGTTGCATCAGCAGCAGTGGAAGAGAAGCGCGTTTCTTCACCGCGCGGGCAAAAAGACGAGGAGGAAAACTAAGAGAAGAGGATGAAAAAAAAAAAAAGACAAGCGCTCCGGAATTAAGAGGAATCAGCAAGAGCAGGCGACCGAGGTCACGCATGGTGGTTTCTGGGTAGCCGCGGCATTTGTGGTGCCAAGAAGAAAGAGAGACGCAACTGGATGAAATGAAAAAAAAAATAAGAGGAGGGGTGGTACAGGGAAACAAAAAGGAAGGGAAACAGTCATCGAAAAGGGTGGAGCTGTTTTGTAACCCATGGCAACCGTGTTTTCTTTCCCGCCTGTTTGCCTTCTTCCTCGGCGCTTCTCTACGTGTGGTTCTCTCATTTGTGTGTTCGTTTTTTTTGCCCGTGTCTGGAACATTTATATCCCCCCAAACTTCTCTATACGCACTACATGCCACCACCTCATGCACTGTTTACGCACACGTCATCGTCGTGCCTTCCAGCTCTCTCTGCTGTTTTCTCCGTGCATTTTTCGCATTTTGAGAGCGCTTTACCTCTCTTGTCATTGTTCGCGCTGATCTCCTGTTTATGCGCTTTGTAGTGACATCCCATACACGAGCAGAAGATATTGCCTACTCGTACGCTTTTCACCGCATAAATTTCCCACGGAGTCTTGTACTTTCAAATGCGCGGCCGCTCTTTCAACGTTCACACGTTGGCGTTCCCAGTTTTGTCGTTCCCCAATAAGCGGGCGCTCTCTGTTTAGTTGCTCGACTGCTCTTCCCACACCTTCCTAAGCTATTCCCGATTTCCCCCTTCTACCTCCATAATTTTTTTCACATGTCCTAAAATAGTGTAACAGTGCGTAGTTTGTCTATAAGCCTCTATGTGTACAGTGGGTGGCAAAGGGAATATGGAGTGAAAGAAGATGTAGTTGATGAAAACAGAACGCTGTCGAAGTTCTTGCAATCTGATGTAAATAAATTGATGGCATGATCGTGAGAGTTGTGTCGGCGCATTCTGTATGACAACTTGTTTTGGGAAGATATGACGCACTGTGTCGACAGTTGAAAAGCGTGCACTAAACACGTCTTGCGTGCGTGTGTTCCACTGAGACTTCATGGTGACGTCATAATTATAGCACACATTTCGGCGATCTGTCACGTCACATCTATACGTGGTACGGTGCCTTCATGACTGTATGATGTTTTTCCGCATAACTTATAACCGATGCCGTGCGGTGTGAAGCCGACGGTCAAATCTTGCGTTTCATATGGCATCTAAAGCTTTTGCCACCTTAATATCTTTCGTATTTACGTGAGTGAATGCACCTGTGTGAGTGTGTGCGCGCGTGTGTGTGCTTGTGCACACTCTTACATGTGTGTGGTTGATACCTTTTGTCGCTTTTTCAGACACACAGCTGAGCGTAGTCATTGTGATGACAATGTTATTTCGGTTTGAACATTTTAATAATGTTCAAACATCGCAACCGATGAACCGACTGACTGGCTGAAAGTCTTCTCGTACAAACATCTTTCTCACCGGCTGGCTATCACTGTCATCATCATACGTTTCACTAAATGCTCATCGTCGGCGGCGTATGGCACAATTAAAAAAAAACACAGGTCAATACAAAAGATGCGAAGAAGATACGTACATTTCGAGTGAGAAACCTGCATGACAAGATTCGTACATAAGCGCTTTTTTATTGAAGTGATGAGATAGGAGATGCTGGTGCCATTATGACGGTACTGGCTACTACTACTACACACTTTGCAGACAAAATATCTAATAAGAAAAATAACAAGGCCACAAAATGCAATGCAGTAGAACACACGATGTGAAAATATTGCACTGCAGAATATTTCACGACGGTTCAGATACGCCTGACAGGTTCATGAGCACACAAGTGTTGTATGAGAATTCCAAATAGGAAAAGTCTTTTCACATGTGTAGATGTTTAAACTAAAATATTCTGTTAACCAGGGCAAACGGTAGTAGAAGTTGTTGGCTCGTTGCATAAATAACCAAGCGTAAAACATGATGACGGAAGGAATATAAACATTGCATCGTTCTTTATGTGCTGCTGCGTTCCCTTTGCTTACGCTGTGGTAACTTAAGATCGGTCAGTAGCAGAGGCAGCTCGTTGTGCAACTGTTTAACTACCAGTGAACCAGTCTAGCGTATGAAGATGAAACAGCTTCTTTTGCGTCTCTCTCAGCGAACGAAGCACCGAATTGGGAAATTTTCATTTCCCAACCCAGTGAACCAGAAAATCCATACTAGGATAGTCCTCAAGCAGAGTTTAGGGGCGACGGACTTAAATGCATGGCAGCAGGTACACTTCAGTATGCTTGTGAGTAGTCTAGACCCATGTATCTTCCCTTCTCCTTTTGCTTCCTAATTCCAACACACATGTATGATAGCAAAGATGAAAGCAAGAAATGCTTAAGTTTGAACTTTGTAATTGATAGGAGGTGTCTTAAACAATGAAAAACAGTGGTGTTTAAACACAGAGACGCAACGAAGTAAGTTAATTGAAGTTTGTTTACAAGCAAACAATATTACACAGAAAGGTTAGCAAAATTTACAAGTAACACATTATGCTGACTTCAGTGGTTTTACGTGCCAATACCAAGATATGATTATAAGACACGCCATAGATGACGACAATGGGAATTTCAGCCACTTGTGGTTCTTTAACGTGCACTACAAAACAAAACTTAGAATATGCCCTATCTACAATGTAGCATGAATTTAGAGTACAGGATGCCATTAACGTAAGTAGTACAGACCATTAACAATCTTTCAGCGGCTTGATGTAACCAACGTTGGATTTACAGAGCGACCACTTAGACGTAGACAGCTATTAAAACGCGGCAAGCGTAAAATTTTTTTCGTTGATCACTTTTCAATTGTAATACTTCACAACTCTTTATGCAGTGGTCGCTTAGTGTGCGGGTGCTTTTGTATGTCTGAGTCATTTTCAGGTGTCAAAGCTGCGCTCCTACTTTTATTGCATATGCACGCGTATATATATGTTATCCACGCTCTGCTCTTTCGTCGTAGGCCTCAGAGTTGCAATTGCAAGCAAGGACGGTCATTTTACCTGTGTAGTTAACTTCCCTTCCTTCTCTTCATTACCATCTCCCGTTCTCCCCACATTTATATCAAGCCACTTCTCATGAAAGGAATGCGAAGGAAGAGAATTAGGTATTAAGAAAAAAAGAGAGAGAAAACTAAAGAAAGAAAGAATGAAAGAAAGAAAAAAGGAAGGAAGGAAGGAAGGAAGGAAGGAAGGAAGGAAGGAAGGAAGGAAGGAAGGAAGGAAGGAAGGAAGGAAGGAAGGAAGGAAGGAAGGGAGGAAGGAATGGTGTTTTGGTTAGCACAGAGTGCAGACTAAACAAGAACGTGGACAAGCCTGGCCACATTCACGGCCCACGCAGATGCTTATTTGCGTCTGTTCTCTGCTCTATGGACATACTACACGGGGCTGTACGCGCTCGTGGGCGTAAAAAGAGCGGTGAATTGCAAAGTATGCGGCCCTCCGAAAGACCGCGTTGAATTGCAAAACAGGGCGGTCTTTCGGAGGAGCTGTCGTGCATCGTCAGTGACCACCCCATCTCGTGGCTTGTACACTTAGTGGCAGTCGATTGCTTTCATGAACGCCAGCGTCCATCCCAGTTGCGAATTGTGAAACATAAGAGGTGGAGACAGCCTTACGGGGCTCCTTGGAACGTTCAATGAGATTCTTCGCGTTCTTTTTCAGACATTCAAATTTACGTGAAGCGTTGGCTGTGTACGGAGCGACAGGCAGACGACAGGCAGAAAAAAGCAGTTAGTGCACTGGGAAACTGGCGCGGAAATTAAGAACTATAGTAACGTTAAAGCAGGGAAACTGCGTGAGTGAGTGAGTGAGTGAGTGAGTGAGTGAGTGTGAATGAGTAGGTGAGTAATCGAAGAAATATGTATGGGAGTGAGTGAGTGAATCAGTAAGTGAATAGGGGAAAGAGTGAGTCAGTGAGTAGGTGTTTCAGTGAATCAGTAGGTAATTAAGTGTATGAATGAATGGGTGAGTGAACACGTTTGAGAATGAGTGAGTGAGTCAGTCGGGGAGTAAGCGAGTGAGTAAGTGTTTAAGTGAGCCAATGAGTGTGTGAGCGGGTGAGTGAGTGACTGAAAAAGTGAATGCATTAAGTGAGTAGGCGTGTAAGATAATTAGGAGCTCAGTGAGTGAGTGAGTGAGTGGGTGAGGAGGTAAGAGAGTCAGTCGGTGTGAGAGTAGGTGAGGAAGGTAGTGAGTGATAAAGTAAAGTTGGTGTGTGATTCAATCAGAGCGTGGCATAGTGTGCCTAGACGGGACGGAAAGCTACAAGCACCACACATGCACAGCGCTGCGCTTCTTCTGACTTTCTGTCCCATCTAGGCACGCTCTTCCAAGCTCACAGTATGCACCAAGTGGCCTGCCAACAATCAGTGTTAAGTAAATCAGTTAATGAGTGAATGAATGAGTGAGCGAACCAGGGGAGACATATGGATCACTCTGGTTCAAATTTATACGGTTCACTTTTCAGCACTTCGTCAGATTTTTTTCCGCCCTGTCTTGAAATCGGGCTTTCGCATCACAAAATTCAGATTGTCATAGTTCACACATGTCTGACATCGAGCATTGTCGCAACAACAAGAAGAGGACAACAATGAAGCAAGCACAGTGGGAAAAGTAACACGCACAACGTCATCTGGAATCGGAATGTAACTGCGGGATGGCTCAAACACAGTTGTGAAATATGAAACGCTAGCGTTTTCTACTCTCGAACACCATACTTACGTAAATTCTTTTTGTAACAATTTCGCCTACTGTTGTCATCATCATCACCATCATCATCATCATCGTCGTCATCGGCGTCGTCGTCATCATCATCATTGCAATAATCACTCTCCTTAATGTCAACATTGTATCTGTAGAAGTTTCCGGAAATATAATGAAAGCTCTTCAATTTAAAAAGTTCCCGGCGCCGGCAAAAATGTCTGATGTAGTGAAATTATTGAGAGTATAGGAAATTAATGAACATTTGTTTACTACGTCAGCGCTTGTTAATTTTCTTGTCGAACGCCTGAATCCTGTACTTCGTTTGCATAAAAACAGTGCAAAAGTCGTGATTTTTGAGATCCTGCATGCGACTTCGTTCATAATGTAACCACGGCAGGAAACTGTTGTGTTTAATTAGCCTAAAAATTTCTCTGCACTCGACCTTTATTACAGGCTGCTTCGATAACTACGTGCACTTTATGATAGTTATTTCGAAGACAAAATGGCTGGCACATGACTGATTGTACATCACAATGTAGCAGACGAGCTTTATGCCGGCAAGCTGACGGCGCCTCAGAGTTATTCAGCAGTTTCCCCTCGTGCGTGAGTTTTATGACTTTTCGGGTGCATTGCATCGAGTTAAGACGAATCTGCTCAGTGCCAGATCCGGTCGTAAATTGTGGTAACTAACTGTGGTAACTGTGGTAAAAACGAACTTAAACCGTGGTAACTAACTGCTGTAACAAACTGCGGTAACTGCGGAAACAAACCACGGCAACTAACTGATAAAGACCGGAAAAAGTGCGCACATCGCTGCCTCGTTTCGGTTGTCTCCGAACGCCGTTTTCGGTCTTTTGCATCACCTATTTTCGCGCTTCATCTTCGCCACGCTCCGAAGTTTGTCCGAATTAAACGGGTCGCAGCCAAAATGACAGAATTGAGGGTTTGATGCCATTAAGTGATACACACGGTAGCTGGGACTAGAAGACATGTCCGAGTTGTCTGACGTTGCGAGTGTTGATTTAACAAACAGTGAGGCCAACAGTTTCTCATTCTCTGACCTAGAAACGTCGGTTTTTTTAGCATAGCAGGGGCAATGCTTCAGATAAACTGATGCGGGATTTCTGACGAAAGCCCAAATATTCTGACGTTTCCCGTATTGTAAGGTGCTCCTGTTTATTGTGAATTAATAGGCATTGAGTCACCACGGAATTACGTGAGATGGCTGGAAGGGGAAGATGAAAGCTTTGGAATCAAAAATCCATTCACAGGGTGTTGCGTGCTAGAGAAGACGTTATGAGATGTGGACTCTTCATTCCCTTCTCAGTTGTAGCATTGAAGAAGAGAAGTGCGCTTGTCGAAACGCCGGCTTTAACACAAAACACCGTCTTTACAGATTTTTTTCATCAGATATTAATATGATATTTTGACCCACTCTGAGTGTTTGCTGCATTGTGAATGGTGCCAAGGCTACTCTTGATGAAACCAACTTTTCTTTTCTACGCCGATAGTGTTGCCATGACTGTTTTTAATGCAACCAATGAAACTAAGAAAACTACATCATGAATTGTGTGGTTTTACTTTTTATACTAATTTCGACACCAATAAAAAATTGGAATGAAAATCGTCATACCGCATATAGGGACCAAACCAAAAACTTCAGAATAAAGCGCTCCATGTTCTGGGAGTTCGGCTACTGCGCCACTCGCTTTCGCATCTACCTTATTGGGTCCGTATCTTTGTGTAATTATATTAATGGCCAGCACTGTGTTGTGGCCAGCTGGCGTTACGCAGGACGTGATGCTATAACCAGGAGGGAAATGTCTATAATGTGATTTGATGAAGTGTTTATGGAAGACCGCATTGAATTCCTATACTTTGGCACTATGTGATGGCGTGAGAATGTGATATAGTGACTTAATGACGTGGGCATTTTCTGCATCCCTTTGGTTGGCGTTGACGCCGTGGGTACGGTGATAATCAATTACCGCGTTTGATGAGACATCTACGAGCTTCACCCTAATATGTAGTACAGTAAATGGTGAAGTAATTAATTTAGACGCACATACTCTACAAAATTGATGGTATTGTTTTGTTTTTTGTACAAATGAACTGAGTAAGCTTCATGTGAACAGCAGTTACTGTCTGATGCTGTGCATCTTAATGGCCTTAAGCTATGCCCTTGAGGCTGATGATTTCAGGGAGATCAACTCTACTTTTGCATCTGTATGTGTTTATAGTCCCTTCGTATAATTTGGAGTAATGAATCTCCGGCGCAACTGACAGTGCGGCCAAATGTTTCATCGTGGGTATCAGCGAGTTTGCTTAGGTGACAGAACTAAACAATGAGAACGAATCTCTCACTATGGAATAGCCAGCTGTGATGTTGCAAGGGGTAGTGTTGTCACACTTAATAAAATGTGAAATGTTTTGTTGTCATGTTTAGTAAAATATGAAATGCTCTTGTACGGAGAGTTACTAAAGAATAACTGTATAAGAGTGCTTTCATCAATTGGATGTGGACGCCCTCTTTTTTTGCAGATTGAAATCACGAGCACAGAGCGAAGAGGCACTCTCGCAAGATATCGAAGGGGAGAGCGAACGACTACCTCGGCGGAGGCCAAGTCGCGAAGCCGGTTCGCGCCGCTCGAGCATCGCCGTGTCCGTAGATCGCGCAGAAGCCAAACCGGAGGCTGAAGTAAAGGCGGAAGAGGGTGAAGCCGTGACGAAAGCCGAAGTACAAGCGGCGCAAGCAGTGCGGGACGACCACGCAGGAGGAGGCGGCGGTAGTAGTAGCGCGGAGGACGCGTCCTCGGACCAGGAAGCGCGTACCGGTCACGTTCAGGTGTCGCCTTCAGAGGCGGAGGTCGATAGGGTCGCGTCCGAAGCCGATAGGGATCGCGACGAGCAGCAGGAGGAGGCAGCTAGGGTCGCGGACGGGTACAGCGGGCGCGAGGAGGTGGAACCGGAAGGCGAGTCGCGCGACTACTTCCACGAGGAAGGTCCGTACCGGTTGGAAGTGACCGAGGAAGAAGAAAACGAGGAAAGCGCGTTAGCACAGGGGACAGCAGTCGCGCCCGTAGGTAAGGCAGGCGACGTCATCACCGCGCCGTCCAGCCAGCGCACGTGGAAGACGACCGGTGCTGGCGACCGAGCATCCAGAAGGAGTAAGTACCCCAGCAGCGTAGGACAACCCCAACTCCAGAAGCAACAACAAAAGCAGCAGCTGTCCACGCGGGCGCCTGCAGCGACCAGAGGTGGTGCCAGCGTCAACCAGCCCGTAGCCGGGGGTGTGAAGGCCGCATCGAAGAGTGAAATGAGCGCTCCAGAAAGAGTCACCGGAGGCAAGAGCCGGAAGCAGCCCAAGGGCAAATCTTCGGGAGTCACGGTTCAAGTGGCCAAAGTGCGATTGATTCCGGGCAGGCCTGCGGCCGACGCCGGCACGGCTGAAGCCGAGGCGGAGGTGTCGGAGATCAAAGATTACGTGAGGAGAGGCAGCGAGCGGATCCGAGATGGCGTAGGTGAACGCGACGCCTCCAGGAGGGCGTCCAGGAATGCGGTCATCAACGTCGACACCGCCCGCACTGTGGTCGAGAGCTACAGGAAAAGCGATGCCGCGGCAGCGGCGGCAGCCAAGAAGCCAAAGAGAGAGCGGACCTTCGACGTTGAAGTGTACGTGACAGAATTGGGCGAGACCGGAACGCAGACGGGGGGAGGGTCTGAAGCGTCGGTCAAGGCTGCGAAAGAGCGGGGGTCTTCGTCCAAGGGTGGAGGTGGTGGTAGTGGCGCACGGCGCCGGTCTCGAAGCCACAAGTCGTTGAGCAAGAGTGACACTCGTGGTAGTCTGATCGGTGATAAAGGACACGTAAGGGGTGATAAGGGAACAGACACTACGGACGCGGACGCGAGTAGCCTAGCCGATAGTGCGGGTATAGTTCAAGACGATCCTTCTATGAAAGACGACAGCGAAGCTGAACAGGAACGGTGTGAAATCGAGTCCGGTCTACTAGACAATGAACGACAAATAACGCATACAGGAAATGGTGTTGACGAAAACATTTCTGCGGATGATGAAGGTTCTGGTGACGAAACGAGCATTGAGCACGCTTCTGTTCTGAACGAGGCTCTACACCCTGCTTTGGATAGCGGCTTAGATGGCGATAAAATCAAGCCTTCTGTAACGGAGCTTCAGGGTATGGCGAATACACCCAAGATAGAGGATAATATCGCAAGTACCGAACAGAGCGAAGCTCTCAACGATGCTTGGCAGCCATCGTCGTTAAGCGATGATGACAAAACTGGATACAGCGAAAAAAGTGGCACTGGTGAGGAAGTAGGTGACAATGTGTTGAACGACAACAACGCCTTAAGGACAGCTGCAGCCGACACTCATGATGTTGAAATTATTGAATCAGAAGAGTCAACATTCACATTTGATCGGAGGCAAACAGACGTCGTTGACAATCATGGCTATGCGGCGTCGGAACCGGATGAATCTGAGAAGTGTAATGGTCATGGTGAAACCAGTACTCCAAATCCGAAGGACATGGACTCCATGCTTGTGACTGAACGAAACGACATCGACCAAATTCAAAATAAATCAAAGGGCGTCGACGACGAAGAAACCAACAACCATAGTTCAAGAAACACAGAATTATCGCTGGGTATTGAAAGGGTCGACTCACCCGGAGTGAAACACAAAGAAGAAGACATCCAGAGAAGGGAAATAACTGATGACAAGGGCGCTGTCGCGATTGAGGAGGAAAATGCACTCACAGGCGAAGAAACTACGGTCGACGAGCATCAA
The DNA here is from genome assembly GCF_013339725.1 of Rhipicephalus microplus. Lineage (NCBI taxonomy): Eukaryota > Metazoa > Arthropoda > Arachnida > Ixodida > Ixodidae > Rhipicephalus > Rhipicephalus microplus. Next base: position 95,593,744 of record NC_051175.1, read on the forward strand.
TCTACTCCTTCGAAAAGTGGACGCCATCTACAGCAAAGCGGTAACGGAGAAGATGAAAGCGGGAATGACGACAGCAACGATACCGACGCTCCCGAAAAATGTACAGCAGATAAGAACTACGTGGAGGCGTTAGAAAACCATGATAATGTTGATGATCAGGCTGAGAATGAAGGTGGCACTAGTTCAAGAGTAAACAACAAAGTAGAAGGAACAACGAAAGTGGACACCGAGAGAAACGTGTCTGAGGTTGGTACTCGACCAGGAACAGCTGCATCAGGAGACGAACGAAACGACTTTCGGAGTGATAAAAGCCATTACGAGCATACAGCCGACGGTGATTCAGGACTTCCTGGCAGCCACGCCAATCTTGAAGATGGAAAAAATAGCGGGAGTTATGTGCAAGCAGAAGCTAAAAGTGCGATTGGTAATAAAGGTGCACAAGTCGCCGAAAGTATTGATCAAAGGGATGATGCGGCAGCAAACTCGGACGAACGGTCTCTTAATGAGACAGACATCGCTAACATCACCAGTGATACTGAAGGAAAGGAGAGCGGAGATACGCATAATGGACAAAGGGAAGTCAGTGTATTATCGGAACCTGATGGAAAGGTGCCAAATGAAGAACAGAATCTTCACGTTGAGTCGAACGAATCTGATACGCTTTCAACAGAAGACAAGGAAGACGCGTTTGGAAGTGAGCTTGTTGCTGGAAAACCAGCAATTGGAGCATCCTCAGTCGCTAGAGGAGACGTGGAAACGAACGATGAAATTACACAAGAGGCAACAAAATACGAGCCTACGGCTCTTACGAATCAAATCAGAAGAACGGATGACCAAAAAAACGACGTCGGTGAAGCTACGGATGAAACTTCTCCTTCGGTGGAAGGAGCAGATAATGCAAAGGATGAGGTCGCACACGAGGAGTCAAGAGCCGAACCTTTTACAAACGGCAAAGGCTTAGAAGACGAGGCTAAAAATGATAGCAACGAACATAGTCAAGATGGAAGCTCGTTTGCAGAAAAAAAGGGAACAGATGAGCAGGACAGCAATGTTGTGCCGGATGCAGTTGAACATAACGAGGTGTCTAAATGTAAAGCGGTAGTGGAAAACGTTAATAGCAATATCGTGTCTGAGGAGTCTGCTAGCAACGATAATTCCGTAAAAAGTCTTGACGAAGAAGCACAGACAACCAATACATATATAGACGCTCCAGAAAGAGATGTTAGTGATGACCATGAAGGAGAGGTCATTGAGCATGAACCAACCAGCAACAGCAACAAATGTGCGGGAGACAGTGCACAAGATACGGTGGACAGCCACGATGAAACAGCCTCAGAGACATTAAATTCTGCGAGTGATCCCCAGGAAGCATCGGCTACAGAAGGGAAGGCTTATGAGAAACACAGGCGTGGCAGCGAGGACCCTGCCTCTTCAGATTCAGTAGAGATAGCTGACGCTGGAGAAGGTGATGCGGACCCAATCCTTGCTACCAACGAAGAAAAAGGCGATGAAGAGGTACAAGGTGCAACGCACCTTGACGAGAAAGACCTCGACAATGAAGATAGTGATTTAATGGAGCCTCATCATCTGAGGGATGAATGTCTTGGTGCAGAAGGAACAGCGGTACCAGACCAGGAGCAGCAGGCGAGTGAGGCCGAAGATGAGCCGGCGGTGGATCTGATTGCCGAGAAAGGGGAACGTGACGACGAAAACAAGTCTGGTGATGTCGAACAAAACGTCTCACAAGAAATAGCAGCAGAGAGCGCAAGGACGAAGTATATTGCAGATCAAGCTAATCAGACTGAGAGTGCCGGTGAACAAGACGAAGTAACGAAACATGCCAATGAACATAACAGCACGGAGCGAATGAAAGATTCCGAAACGAGTGCTGAACAAGGGAAACTGGCAATTGCTACAAACGGGCAGGAAGACAACGAGCCCGAGGTGCATGCCGAAGAAGATGGCGTAAGATCTGCACAGACACAAGATATTGCCGAAGAAATGGAGTCACCCGCTGCAGCTACGGACCGCGCTTCACCAACCACCGACGTGGACACGTCCCGTGCCGAAGACGACAGTGCGTTCGCCGATGGTACATGCACCAGCACTCCTTCGCCTGCCACGAGCAGGGCCGAGTTGACGTCACCGAAGGACCTCCTCCGAGAGGGCGAGAACATCGACGAAGGCATCCTAGCGGACGAGCCGCCCACGACCACGGTCTCCGAGAAAGACCCCGACGAAGACGGAGAAGGCGACGGCGTTGTCGACGCGACTTCTTCGAGCAGCGGCCGCGGTAGCCGCGCCACCGTTACCGAAGTACCGCTACCCGTCACGCAGAAACCGCAAATCCGTGGTATTCAACAGCCCCTCTCCAGGGCTTCGAGGAACGCGGAAGCTGCGAAAGCGCCAAAAATCAGGGCTCCCAAGGGCGTCAGCGTGCTGCCGTCGAAGTTCAAGCCGACGATGAGACGACATGACCGAAAGGAGCATCCCGCGATCGGCGGGACCGGAGGCGTGCGGAGAGTGCGATCCGACGGCGAGAACATCGACCAGGCGCCCGTGGTTGCATCCGGAACTGCGCTGACGACGCCCGAACAGCATCTGGACAATGCTGGCAGGCTGCTTGGCAGGCATAGCCACAGTGTAAACATGGAGGAGCAAGGACTCGTTGAGAGTAAGAGAGCCCCTTGGAAGCGCAGCTCGCACATCTTCGTTCAGGTCACACTCCCTCTCTCTTTATCACTGTCACCTGTCTGTCTCTCTCTTTTTTCACCGTCTCTTCCTTGTTGTATGTGAATGTTTGTGTGAGTGTCTTTACTTTACTGTGCACTTCGTTGATGGTCATCAATTGGCCGATGTACTAACTAGTTGATTCGTAAAGTATATTCACCATAAAGTAAGCTGTCGAGGCTGCCCTCACCTTTGTTGTCTGATAAAAAAAATTGAAGCAATAACACACTAGTTGAAACTTATAGGAGTAATATTCGGGCTATCTCATTGGTTTTAAAGATAGAATAATACCTTTATATTAGGAGACAGAAAGCTTTAGTCACCTGTAACCAGAAATACCACAGCTGAAATACATCTAAGTGTTTGGTGAAGAGTGCAAGCCCCCGCAGCAGCAATGCATGCGGACTTTACTTTGAATCAGATAAAGCAACTCTAAAGAATTTAAGTAATGTTAAACTGATACAAGCGAATAATCAAGCCACCGAATAGTGGCCGATAACTCTGATTCAGCCTTCCGCATTACATGAAAGTGAGAATAAAAAAAATAAACTCACTATTTCATGTTACCTAGATGAGGAATTTGATAGGATCTTCACAGGCAGCGATATACGCGATATGTTGACGAGCAAGCTCCAGATAGGCACCTTTTTATGGCATTGGCTGTTTTTTGCTTGCCTCCCCCGAATTCTTCGCAGTCGCAAGGCTACAAAAAAAGCTGGATGCTCTGCGGGAGGAACGACTCGCCTGCGAAGCCAAGAGAGAAGACCTGCTGCGACGAGCAAAGTTTCTCCAGGGCAAAGCTACGTCCACACGAGACCAAGGTGACAGCGAGAGAATTTGTGATCTGAGAACATTGTATTTTTTAAGTGCCACATGATGCTATATTTATCATAATATAGCCTCAAGAACTAAATGCAGGCACATATATAAGGGGGGGGGATACTGAGAGTGCCTTTCGAGATAAGAGTAGTACCAGTCGGCGTAGTTTCAAGCGAACTTACGCCAAACCTCATTTAACCAGTTTGGTGAGAAAATACGATCAAATAAACCTTGATCGAACAATCGCAGTCTACGAGGATAACACCTGGTGCGGCCTCATTGTGTCCAACATGTCAGACTTATTTCGATATTGAACATTATATGCTGAAGTGCAGCAAACTTAGTTTTGAATTGTTTTCTTTCAAGCACTAACACAAAGCCCCAGTTGTGTTCCCTCGTCAATGTCTTGCGGTGGCGCAGCTTCTTCGTTCCAAATCAGCATGTACCAATCAACCCAATTGAGGAGTTTAACACGATTCGTCCCATGACGGAGTGAACTATATGGTGTTTCTGCGTGGACACTGGATAATGAGGAAGGAGGTTTCACGGCTATTATTGAAGCTTTTAAGGACTACGAAACTCAAATGTGATTGGTGATTAACTACAGCGGAAACCTATCTGCGCTAAAGCTCGAATGTGAACAGTAATGAGTGACACTCTTAATTAGGTGCGGTTTGGGGGTGTGGCGAGCCGGCACAGTACCGTATGTGGTATAGCTAATGAGCGTGCGCATTGTTGCATTGCGCTGAGCGCTTACTCATCGTAGCCCACCCGCTCTTCGCTTTAGGAAAATTATCATCTTTTAACGTAACCTGAAGTGGTTCAACCAGGTAGGGCAGTCATTTGGTATCTCACAAGGCTAGATTCAACGGCAACATTAGCCTCCTTTATTATCAATAAAGTATAAAAATAACTTTATTTCAACATCAGCAGGAAGAAATGCAACACTGGTGAGGCTACACGGGGTTTGCAAAAAGCCTCCTGTGTCCAGCAAACCGTTATCTCCAATCGACGATAAAATTGACACACTACGGCAGTCTCATATAGGGAATTATCTTAATATGATGCATGGAATTCTTCGCTGATCACTGGTGCTCATTCATTGCCCCATTTTCAGAGTGAAGCCAGAATGACTCGCGATCTTTCAATTCTATCCTTGATTAATAAAGTCGTGTTCCTCAGAGAACGCCCCCCCCCCCCCCCCGGTGAGCATTTGTCATCTGAACGGTATTCTGTCTGCATTAACTGGGGACTATCATCATTTGTGCCTCTTTCTAGTGCCGTCTGTTGAAATTGTAATAAAAACTTTCAAATGGGGCCCCTCGTACTTTTGAACCCGATTCATCTCTCCATTTTTACTTCTTTCTCACTTCCGCCGTTTCCTACTGAAAACTCGGAAGCTGTCGGCAGCCGGCCTGATTCGAGCACACTTAGTTAATGGTCACAATCTTAGATGCAGAAAAGAAGGAATTGATGAATGGACAAAGGAACAAATAACGAGCGTTGAGCGTAAGATGATCTTTCTACAGGTTACAGAGAAATCTCAGGTCACGCTTCACGGTGCTTCGATAATGAACATTTGTATGCTGTGCGAGATCAATAAAGGAAAAGGAGGATGTCCTAACTCGATTGCAGTCTCCGGACAGTGACAGCGGCAAGTTGAAATGGGTAGCAAAATCGAGCGAAAATAAACTGTAAAAGGACTGAGCTGATGCGCAAAAGTGAGGACGGAGAATTCGCAGACACAAAGCAAAAAACAAATTTCTACAAATCGAACCAAAATTATCGAAAGTACGAAACGTCACTGCCTCCTTGCGTGTGTGTACGTGTCGTGCGCAGCCCGCGACATGTGGCGGCGTCGCTACGCCGAGGAGAAGAAGATCACGCCCAAGCTGGAGGAAGAGAGCGCCCGCTGGAGGCTCGAGTTGGAGCGACTGCACCGGGAGCTGCTCGCCAGGGTCGAAGGAGAGCTGCGCCTGACGGGATACCCGCGCTTCGAGCAACCCTCGAACAAGGTGAGACGGTGCGCAGTGATCTCCGAAGAAGAGTTTGGAGGACGCCCAAGCTTCGTCTTTAGCAGTGTAACGTGACAGCTGTATTGGGCTTACGACTCGCAACATATGTGATGTCCTAAACATCTGCACTAACAGGAGAGCCATGGCTGAGAACACGGGACATACAACAAGGTAAAAGGGTGGCAGAAACCTCCAATGCTAGAAGTTTATGCAGCCTGTTTGGATCGGTAGCTAGTGAAACGGCTAGTCGCAATAGGGTTCAACCATGCATCTATGCTTCACGTGTGCCCCTAGAGTCACTACACAGAAATGACGTATGACTGAAGAAGCATACGATACGTCTTTTTCAGTTGCCTCGTTGTTATTGTTTCTCCTGTAATAAAGTCGGTTTGCATCGACGTGATATAAAAAAAAAAACTAAACTATTGTGATTTCTCCCCGTCCATGCTTCGTCTCTGTTCTGCAATTCATTATGCTTTATAGGCAGGGTTTAGGGAAGGAATCCTGGAATCGCGAAGTACTCATCAGGCGCGCATACAAAAGTAAAACAGCAGTATCTTGACTTTTTTTGTTTTCTAGTAATGATGTTAAATATTTTGTGGCGTCGAATGTACTGCTCTTCCTGTCAGGATTATGTACAATATATTTATGTACACTCCACCTTATTTATGTGCATTCAACTTTAATGTGTAATGTGTGTATTCCCATATGTTTTGCGTTTCTAAGTGTTTTTGTGTATTTTGTGAATCGGTTTCTTAGTGCAGCTGGGAGAGAGAGAAAGACAGAGTCAGCGGATAACTCACACTACTTTTGTGCCCTGGAAGAACCTAAAGGGCTTTGCCGCACAAACACCCTTATTGAGGCAGAGCACGCTTTGCAAAAGACATACAAATTGCACAACGATAAAAGGGCATACAATCGATAGCGAAGACAAAAAATACGTTACTAGACAGAATTATAAAAAAAGCACAGTTGCGTAAACAAGACTGCAACATATATCATTTCTTCAGAGAATCACTGCCACGAACACAATGACCCAAGGGGCTACACGATGTAGCTAAATATTTATCATTACGAAATGCTTACAGAACATTCAAGCTCCAGGCGAGAGTATCTATAAAAATAAATAGGTATTTATCAGCAGCCGTCATGGTGAATTAGTGTAAGAAGGTGACATGTCTCGATTGAATCGCTACTTACCAACGGCTGCCAGATCGCAAAACGAGAGAGGTTTGGAATCTGCTGGCTGCCCTGGTCATCAGTACGAAATGTGTACTAGTCGATTAAAAAATACAGATCACATGAGGAACAAAAGTAGGCAGTAGCTCGACACTCTTTTTAACAGCAACATCTTTTTAATAGCGACAGCAACAACTAAAAAGTAAATCTTGAACAGTTACACGTGGCGCTCTATTTTTGTCGGAAGCTTGTCCTACAGGTAATACGAAAAACGGTGCCTTCATTGCCTTCTGAATAATAAAGTCATGGTAAGCATGCCCGCCTTACGTAAATGAGATGCAATACTGAATAACCAAGTGGCTAGTTGAATATTTACGTTTCGAGTAATCATAGCGTAAAAACGAACTACGGGCATTCACTTGCGCACCTCACAAGTGTAGAGTTTCAAGTGAGGCTGCATCGCACCGTGTTGATAATAAATACAGCCAATCAAGCGATAGAGTTTCCTTATTTAAAAGAAAAACTTTGTCAATTGCAAGTTTTCTGGGACACACCACTATGCTCTTTATTCGGAATTGTTAAACTTTCTTGACGTTATTTTTAACGACCTCGTCACGTGCGAAATACTATCGTAACAACAATTGTATGAAGAATTTCTAAAATGACCTTGTCTGACTCCAAAATTATTTCTTTTTCTTCAGCTGAGCTACAAAATAATGATCGCCAAAGTTCTACAAGAGATTGAAGACCTGAAGCGACGTCTGGAATACACCCGAATCTCGCTCGGGGCGGAAGTCAGGGTGCGTATTCTCACTGCTCTTCAACATGTGACAATACACAAACTGATGGAGCAGCGGAAACGGGTGAATATCTTTCGTGGCGTAACACCAACGCTCAGAAGGAGAGTTCACACAAATATATATATATATATATATATATATATATATATATATATATATATATATATATATATATATATATATATATATATATATATATATATATATATATATATATATATATATATATATATATAGTGGGAGCAATAATTCAATGGGCCAGTTAGTCTTCGTGAAGGTATGGGATATGGCTCAACGGGAGCGTTGTCAACAAGGATAAATATATTTATTTCCCAACGGTTTCGGGAGGAGTCCTCCCTTCATCAGGGGATGAGTTATCCCCTGATGAAGGGAGGACCCTTCCCGAAACTGTTGGGAAATAAATATATTTATCCTTGTTGACAACGCTCCCGTTGTGCCATATCCCATATATATATATATATATATATATATATATATATATATATATATATATATATATATATATATATATATATATATATATATATATATATATGTCGCCAACGTTTTTTTTTTGTTGCATGAATATGAGCGCATGGCCGTCGTTGTAGCAATCGAAGTGTTGCTCTGCTAGAAACGGGAGTGAAAGTTCCAATTCCCGGCATGGAAGGTGAAAACAGTGAGGAAGGAGCATTGCACAACGCGAAAAAAGGAATGAAAGAAAGGAAAGAAGGAATGAAGAGAGAAAAAAGAAGGAAAAGGAAAAGAAGAAAGAAAGAACTGAAGGAAGAAATAATACAGAAAAAATAATATTATTTTGTCGGGCAGAGACACAGCAAGTATCGTTTGCCATCATTTTTTTCTATTGGGCAACGGCTTCTGAATTGCTCTTTTGTTCTTGTTTTTTTTGTTCAGGGGGAATATTGAGTTATGTATATTGAAGTGCACATCGTTACTGCAGAAATATAGGGCACGTATTACGTCGTACTTTGGATACCACGGCGTCTAGAAACTTCGCAGGCAATCATAAAGCACACAGCACCTCGAGTGGCGGTGACGAAAGAGATCACCCCGATATATATGACCAGAGACACTAACTCTTGTTTCGAGGTGTTTGCGCTGCCACTCACTTTTTTTCGGAATCGATCAGTGTCCCAAGCAATGCAGCCCCAACAAATGTGGCCAGCCCGGGGATATATGCTCTACGCGAAGGATCGCTACCACTTGCGCAATGAACGATGTACTTTGGTAAATTACAACGGTTGGTCCGTACACGTGCTACGTGAATGAGAAAAAAAAACACTCCGGAAGATGCCGCACACTGTGGCAGTCGATGGTATGCGAAGCAACCATCGACGAGTTGCATAATGCACACTGTGACAGTCGACGGTATGCGAAGCAGCCATCGACGAGTAGCATAATGCTGCATCGTAAGACAGGCGTTACTATGCTGTTAGGGCGGACATGTGGACGTGTAGGTTTAGCATGATTCGAGGTAAAATGTGCGACGATGTCTACAAACATACTAGGTGAATCGACGTGCTTGTTGTGTTTGTTGGTGGTGTTGTTGTTGGAGGTGGGGTGGGGCTGGCCTGACATACATACTCACCAAAATGTTCCGACTATGTCTTTCATGCTTTTTTGCCAGCGGAGTGTGGTCACCAGTTTTTAAACACTCCCAAAAGTGAGTGCTTCAAAGAATCACTAGTAGTGCAAGAATGCAGTATGTCATTCCTTTAGAGATTATGAGAACGGCGTCTCTCATAATCATATAATGGTTTTGGGACGTTAAACGTCACACTTCATCATTCATTTAGGACGATTCACAAGACAACATGGCGTCTGTATGATCCACGCGCCCGTGTAAATTGGGTATTGTTGTGCGTGCGATCGGAGCTTAAAGGAAGCACATTGACGCCCGAACTCTGCTAGTAGTCGGTCGCAACATCTGGACTCATGTTTGAGTGCAGACATTCGTTTCCCCTGGCGAATGTGCGTGTTACAACACACTAACGTGCTCGTGACAAGTAGCGCTCTTTGGCGCATTAAGCCGGTGTCTATAAAGGTCTAAAAAACCTCGAACGTCTCATCGAATTGCGAAAACTGACCGTTGCCGTCATCAACACGAGTAATGAAAAGAAAAATCAGCATGTGATGACACCACCATACCACGTCACCTGACGTCACAGGCCACTAAAACATGACGTCTTGACGACGTCCCTGTGACGTAGCTTTACGTGTAATCCAAGTACATTGTCGCTTCGTCAAAGTGGGAACGTTATTATTCACAGAAACACGTATTATGCTTCGAGGAACCTCTCACTCATCCTTCAAAGTGCGTAGCAGCTTTCCGATCGAGAGTTTCGGAATTATTATTCTCGTCTATATTCCTTCCTGGTTAGTGACCTATATTATTGTTTTATGTGTGATACTTTGCTGATATTTTTAATGTGTTCGCCGTGGTGGAGCAGTGGTTAGAGTGCTTTGCTACCGATTCGAAAATTGAAGGTTCATATGCTGGCTGCTGCGATCGCATTTCCACGGAGGCGAAATGATCGAGACGTACGTGAACTGACTTTGCGATGTCAGTTCACGTACGTTAAGGAACACCAAATGGTCAACGTTTTCCGAGCCCTCCACTGCGGCGTCTTTAATAGTCGTATCGCGGTTTCGAGACGTGAAAACCTAGATAATAATACTAGTGGGTTCTTTAAAGTGGACACTAAAGATAAACAATACCTTCATTTAGATTGACATAATGTGCTCGGAGAAGTCTAATTTCACATTTTTCACTGTCGTAAGTTCATTACTAGTGAGTAAAATCAAAGTTGAAGTTTCACTTTTTTATAAAACTTTTGTTTTTTTTTTCAATTTCGCGCTCAAATCTTCGCGCGTGACGTAAGAACTTTCAAAATACAGCCGTCGGCGCGTTTAAAACGAACCCTCCGCCGCGTGTCCTGCAGCAGTTTGATTGACGCTGACACCACGTTCGTTTGGGTTCTGTTGCCAAGATGCTAATTATACATGCCGACATAATATCCAAGCATATACCGAGGTATTATCTCAGCAAAAGCGTCCAGTACTTCGCGGCTGGCATCAATCTAACAAGCCCTGGTCACACATCGAAGTGATAGTGTTAAAGGCGCTGACGGCTGTATTTTTTTGTATTTTTATTGCATTGGCTCCTTCCAAGTTTTTCGAAACTTCGTCTGTTATGTCTATGGAAACAACAGATTCAAATGTACTTCACTTTGATCGAATAGAAGCTACGTAGGACCTAGCACCCGTTTTAAAAAATTGATGACGTCACAATGTTTCGTGAGGGAATCCCAAGGTGCCGTTTCCACCCACATCTTCTTGTCATGAGTTTGCTTGCTTACAGAGCGTAGTGTCGTGGCGAGAAAGGCGTGCTCTGGAGATGGTGAAACTGTATACTTTAATAATACGCAAAGAATCGTTCCGCTCTTTAGTGCCCTTTTAGGTGAACACAGACGCAGCTTCTGAACCCCCCGTTGACATTCCGTAGAATTCCTACGATTTATTCGCTTTTTTTGCCGGTTTTCTCGTTTTCTTTTCAGCTACGAACGCATGCCGAGCGGGAGGTGAAGAACCTGCGGGAGGACCTGCTGAAGAAGAAGATCCAAGTCACCCTTACGAAGAAAGAAACTCAGTCCGTCATGGCGCCGTTTCTTAGAGACTCGTTCTATTTCGTCGGTCCCATTTAGAGAAAGAGAGCGAAATCAGATCCACCATTCTTTGAAGTATATAACAGGATCTAGGAGATTGAAAAAAAAAAACAGACAGAGGACGACTAGATGAAAAGGATATAAGCTACTGTAAGAAAGCGAGTTATAGCTAGAACGACTCGCTATATCACCGCACATTCTATTCCGACTATCTCTCTTTTTCTATTCCTAATATATTCTGTTCTAGTCTGCCGAGCAATCTCTTCATAAGTTGAATTTTTTAAGTTAAAATTATGAAAAAATTACATCCAGCTGATCTATATGACATGATGCCTAAAGAATCATATATTGTTTCGGTCCCATGCTGTGTCTCGTCTGTAGAAAAAAAAAGACAAAAAAGCAAGTCTTCACAATGGTTGGAGCTGCGACCTTGCGCTATATTCAAAGGCCAAACTCCCACGAAACCAAGAACAGAGTTCACAACAGCGTGTTGTGCAACGAGACGTAGAAGTCTTTTGGAAGCAGCATCGTTTGCGACCTATTTACTAGCGTCGCGAGATCGGTGTGCTCGGTATAGCCTGGAAGGCATCGCTTGTTGAGACGTTTACAGTTTCAATGTCTGTTATTGCACATAGGAACATAAACTTCGTAAATAAAACCCTAACACCGAGAATACAATCCACGAAATTCGAGTCTGCTTTAGAGTCAGCAAAGCATAGGCAAGTCATCTCGACGCACTTTGATGTTGTTTTTTTAGTTGTGCACATAAACGCTCTAGCTCATACCTGAAAGACGACGACTGATATGCGCTGAGAGCCTTAGAGTTCAATACAAGAATCACATTCGAAACTACAGCTCATTGGCCGTTCATATCTGAAAGAAAACATTGCCAGCTGGTCGTGCCTAGTCGAGTGCAAGTGCTCCTGATCAGTTCATGGTTGTTCAAGGTCTTTTTTTTTTGCTCTGCTGTTAATAATGTTATGTCCATTGAAAAATAAAGCTTCTTTGTGTTTGTATAGAAAAGCCTCTTTGGCTGTATACTTACATAAAAGCCTCTCAGTTTTTCACAGGAGGTTCAGGTTTATATTCTAGACTAGCAGACACAAACACCTATTTGCATTAGAAAAGGTACCACCCTAAGAACATAGGAGAGCTTGACGTAAAAGTAGTTGGTGAGCATGGTCAGCTGGCAATGAAAAGTTTTGACGTGGTAACGTTAAAGAGCTAGTTTCACAGATATTTCGGTGTCGCTGGCAGCTCCGTTGGTTGTGAGCGAAAAATTCTCATCTTGTGCGGGACGAAAACATGAGAAATATGCAAATAAAATGAATGAGAAAAAAAATTCTGGTGTGGATGGGTGTCGAACACGGGTCATTTGCGTAGCAACCGGGTGTTCTACCATATAACCACTTATCTGCTTAGAAATACAGTAAAGATAAGTTCCTCTGCTTGGAAATGCAGTGAGAGTAATTGTCACGCTTTATAAACGCACGCATCCTGTATACATGCTTCACAATGAGTCGAGTCGAGTCGAATTGAGTCGAGTCGACTCGACTCGACTCGACTTCGTACAATGATGAGTCGAGTCGAGTTGAATTGAATTGAGTTGAGTTGAGCCGAGTCGAGTCGAGACGAGTCGAGTTGAGTTGAGTTGAGTTAAATAAACTTTACTGGCCCACTAATTGCGCCCGGTGCTAGTCTGTAATGCAACACGTAATATCGCAGTAGTAATGTGTGGCGCATGCGTGCAAGGTACAACAACATGCGATTATCATGACTTCATGGTTAAAAGTGGGCCACCCGCTACAAAAAGCACACACGTTACTGCGCCTTTTCCCCCTAAGGCCACGTAGTAAAGGCTTAGCAAGTTCGAAAAACACACAATTACCCGTGGTTTAAAGCATGCTACTCATTACACAGAATGCAGTCGCATGCTAAGACTTCACTGACACAAGCTATTCTGAACTCAGCAGGCACGAGGAACAGGATATCGCTATCGGCTTCAACTTTTAAAGGTGAAGCTCAAGGATCCCCAATTTTTACTTTTTAGGTGAACTGTTCGCACCCTTGTCACGGTATACTTGGGATGTCTTTGCTAAACTTTTTAGCCTGAACTCTTCAGCAGCTATATTTTTTAAGAGAAATTAGAGCCATTTAAGGGATGAGTTACGATTTCCGATTACATTGTTTTCAGTTGATAGAGGCTACTGACGCAGTAATATAGGTAGCAGTCTTGGTCATGGACGAAAGAGAAGACAGAATAACAATCTTCTACCACTGGCAATATTTCCACGTGCGTCACGGAACATCGCGTGACAAGGTACCATTCATTGGGACCCGTCTTATCACAGTAGCGTAGCGGACGTTCGGGAGATGAGGGTGCGCGAGAAGAGGTGGGAGGGTGGGAGGCCGAACACAGGGCGCTTTGACGATGTGCGCGCGCGTTTTCGGAATAGAATGCATGCCCGGCCCCTTCCCTGCACTGACCTCGATTCTCGATTAGAACAATGGCGTGTAGCGGTGCCATTTCTCGTGCCGTACTTCCGAAAAAAGACTTATTCGAAACCCAAGAATGAATGCATGAAATGAAAAATGAAATGAATGCGTATAGGAAACACAGATGCGTCAGTGAGGGACGACACGCGACGTAACACTGAAGAATACACTGCAACGTTGATGAAGGAGAACATTCTTTGAAATGTGAAAACCGAGTACTGTCCACCAGCAATATGTATTTACTAGCAGCGAAGAACCTTTGACAATGATAATGTTAAGCCTGAAGTAAATTGAGGTCTGAGGGCTTCATCCCTGTGAGTGAAATTACAAATTTTGCAATACGAGATTTGTTTTATACATATATGCCAGACGCTTTTGTAATGTGCCTTTTCGTAGCAGTTCACAATGCGTATCCCGAAAATAATTTTGATGCCTTCTCCAAGAGCTTTATTACTGTTTATTTTAAAACATGGCAGGTTAGAATTCACAGTTAAACGTACATTGAGTGTGTGAATGCGTTCAAATATTTTTGTCAATATTTGCTGCAAGCGTTCAACATTGAAAACTGTGTCATGACATCCTCTGAACGACTGCACGGCAACTGCATATTACTTACCCAATTTTATTCGGCCAATATTCATCATCTACGAGTGGTAACAAGCAAGGGCAGAGAAAATGCATATAAGCTTCGTTAGCATATTGTCACGCATAAGCGACAGATCTCTTTATGAGATTTTACATGCAGTTGACATACAAAGAAATTTAAAAAATTTTTTTTTTCAACCCGTTGGATTGGTGGCTGTAGCTCCCGTACATAATAAAGATAGTCTTGTGCCACTATAACTTGCTGCGCTAGCAACCTGCGAAGCTTCTTTGTTAGTATTGCAATGCCTGCTGGGTAAAAACAGCAACAAGTACTGACAATGTATTGCATATCTTATCCATGAATGATATACCACATATTATTATGCCCACGCTGTTATTACGAACAAATTATGATTCGCACAATGAGTAGTTTATTTTGTATGGTTTGATTGATGTATAGTTAGATAACATAAAGTTTCGGCACGTATCACTGTCGCCTTGTCGGCTCCACAATCCACACAAACACGCAGAATGTACGCATAGCATTTGCCAGGCCCTTTACTTGGGCAGTACATCGATGCTGCCAAAATAAAGGGAATATTTTAATTCAAAATCGCTTTCCAGTTCAAGTTGCTGCGAATATTAAAATAATTATCTTGCATAGCTGATTAATAATGTGTTGTTCATTTTCATTTTACTTCAACAGGACTGGTATTTTAAAGCACTTTGAAAGCGTGAATTGAATATGTTCATTCTTGGGACTTCAAACACTAAAGTTCAGTGGGATAAGTCTCAAGTTTTAAGTTCACTGAAGGCCAGTCATGTTCTCGAACACAGCACAGTTTTGGTAAACGAGAACTCCCCTGACCCCGAAAGTTAACAGATCTAGGAATTCGAAGCGTCTCAACAATAAACTTATCAATAAACAATAAGTCTACTCCTGGATAACCAAAGAAAAGTTCACAACGTGTTTAG
Organism: Rhipicephalus microplus; assembly: GCF_013339725.1. Lineage (NCBI taxonomy): Eukaryota > Metazoa > Arthropoda > Arachnida > Ixodida > Ixodidae > Rhipicephalus > Rhipicephalus microplus. Next base: position 95,609,029 of record NC_051175.1, read on the forward strand.
GAATTCTTGTCACTCGTAAAAGTAACGCGTGTGCTTGGATTCAGCAGTTACTAATTTCACGCGCGCTTTCCTTATACACAAAACAAAGTATATTGCTGAAGTAAGCAAGTCGAAAACATACTTCATTTTCTTCTAATCTAACGTGTATTGAAATTGAAATGCAAACTGACTTTTTTCTTACCGAAGCAAATACTTTGACTTCAAAAGCACGAATTCAGCTTCAGTTGGACACGATTAGGAAAAAAGGACGGCATTCGACACACAGAACTGTTTTGGTGGCTCGTGCGTATTTGAATAGGAACAGATCTAGCTGTAGCTTCTAAAGAACAGAACCAGTGGCGCATAATTTCGCGTTTTTTTGTTCTTGAATGCACTTTGTATTTTTAAAGAAATGTATTTCAATGAAAGCTATATGTAGCTATATTTCAAGTTATTATCCGAGAGTAATAATAAAACTGAGTTCTTTATTATACCGCTTACGTTGTTCTTGCACATCTCAGAACGTAGTGATGTATTCCCGTATTGACCGAGCTCTTTAGTACGATGGGCTATAGGCAAGTCTTACCTTCCTGGTGGCATGGCAGTGGCAAAAGGTAAATGTGAATCAAAATCACCCTTGCCCTTTTGAAAAGTTGGTGCGATTTCAAGCGTGTTGTTGCCGCATGCCACCGGAATGCTTCTTCGACATTGATGCATTCCGACCGCGAGTAAAAACGGTGGAACTTATATAAAGCCGTGGATCTCAGGTGAACAAAAGCTGTGTGTTTATCTTTGTACTCTTGCGTATTATTTATCCGCCGTGAAGATTGCCTTTACAATGGAGGCGAGCTAATAGACAGTTTTTCCTAATGTCGTCCATTAGTGTTGGTGGGGCCATTTACAATTTGTAAGTTCTTCACGGCTCATTCATTCAAGCGTACGTTCGGAAAATATTGAAGCCAATATTGAATATGGAAGATACGCCTTCATGCAAATGCTCCTTTTGTTTGTTAAAGCAGTTGAAGTTAAGCCATTATATACAAAAAGAACTCACACGCCTGTTTGTCTTTTAAGTTGAAGGTAAAACACAAAACGACAATACAAGTGAACCCTAAGCAGCGAAAATCAAAACACACACCGAAAGCTAATCACTTCCAAATCGGTACAAATTAGAAGTATGCATAATGTGCACAGCTAGTCCCTTTCAAGTGCCACCTATATCTTAAGAGTACGACCACTTAAAAAAAGTTATGCGTACCTACTTCTTTGAATGACAAAAGTACTAAACTGGAGGAAAACTTGGTTTCCTGCATTTTCGACAAACTTGAGATACTCCCTAAGGATACTGGCGCACTAAATAAAAAGCCTACCTAGTACAGTCACATATTAAATTCAAAGCATTTCTTTGCTTACTGTAACCACTTTTGCCATCTATCTGCGTATATATCTATCTAGCCGCTTACGTCTCGGTGCTCTCGTGGTAACCCTCTTAACTTGGCGTGAACCAAAATTAGTATGGGAGGGTAAGATGCTAAGACAAACTTGACGCCCTGGTCAACAGATGAATAATGTCACAACCTCGTCGCGTACGTCATCAAACACTCCCCGCCAGACAACGGCACACTCCCGCGAGTGGGTATGTGCCACTGGTATGCAGGTAGGTGCCACAGGTGACTGACACTTGGTATCGGCCCAGGAATGACGAGAACAAACATATAGCAGTTTTAATGCGTGAACGTTAATAAAAAGCTGGCATCAGCAGCATTGACCCGATGAAAGCAAACAATTGATGTCAGGGTCCGAGCAGGAATCGAACCCAAGCATTCTGCGTGGCAATCAAGCATTCTGTTGATAATTGCAGGGTTAAAATACGATTATATGCAGATGATTGTGCGTTGTATTCACTTATTGACACAGTTGAAGACCAAGTTAAGCTTAACACAGAAATTGAGAAACTCATGAAGTGGTGTAATTCTTGGCAGATGTGTGTAAACTATGAAAAAAGTGTGGCCATGTCGATAACAAATAAGAAGTGTCCCCTTGTTTACAATTACACAGCTGATGGAAATATCCTAAATCGAGTAACAGAGTACAAGTATCTAGGCTCGCATATATGTAGCGACCTCCACTAGGATCGACATATCAACTACATATCTAATAATGCAATGATGAAATTACATTTTTTGAGACGTTCTCTTCGCTATTCATCATACGACACCAAAATTCTGGCGTACAAATCTCTTATCCAACCCATTTTGGATTATGGAAACATTATCTGGGATACTTACACCAATGTCAATATCCATAAACTAGATGGAATCCAAAACAAGGCTGTCCGGTTTATTTTCAAGAAATACGGCCCAACGTCAGTCTCTGAATTAGTTGCCAAAGCGGGATTCAAACGGACTTCAGAAAGAAATAGAATTTCCCGTTTGTTGTTCTTCTTTAAGATAGTTAATGGTCGAATAAATAGTACCACAGGTGAATACTTAAAGTTCTCTTCCGGTTACTCTACCAGACAACGTCACAAACACACTGTCGTTCCTTTCCAGCCCAATAATAATACTTTCAAGTATTCCTTTTTTCCGCGCACTGCCAAAGAATGGAATGAGCTTGACAGCAAAATTATTGAAACAGCCAGTATCGAGGCATTTGAAAAATTTATATCTGACTAGTTTTTTTTTCACGTGAAACATTTTTTATGTTGTTTGAAGTGCTTTGTTTTGTGTTGATTGCAGTACTGTATTGTTGATTTTGTTGTACTATGTACACCCACTCTGCTATGGCCCCATGTTGGGGCTAGCAGTATTGCTAAATAAATAAATAAATAAAATACCACAAAGCCTCGCCAGGCCTTAGAACTGCTTTTCAAGTAAACCCTAATGTTCGTGAAGCGTCAACTGTGGTTTCAGTGCTGCCGATTTCCTGGCCTGTCGCTCAGTGAAAAGAATTAAAACAGGATCAGTTTTCTTCCGCATGCTTCGGATAACGTCAATTCCCAAGGTACGTGCTATCTGCTGAATTTTTTTGCAGCACTGTTCATCTTTTCTACTGCAACAACCTTCCATGAGATACGGCATTATTGCCGAGAAAAATAATATAACTCCGTTTCCTAAGCGCTTAGTTATGAGCCTGATATATAGTTAACTGTTCCTCCTAGAACACCTAGGGAAAGGAATGGGAACGACAAAAAATGGCAGGCAGTAAGATTAACCAGATGAACGTCTGGGTTGCTAACCTGTTCTAGAGAAATAATAACAATAAATACTAATATCTGGGCTTTTACGTCCCAAAGCGACAATATGATTATGATAGACGCAGGGCAGCGAAAATTCTGACCATTTGATGTTCTTTTACGTTCTCTGACATCGTGCCATACACGGGTCCAGCTAGCTATCTGTCTGCGTAGACATTGAGCGGCCGCATACCATGTTCTCGCCTGCAAAGTAACAACCTGTTGTCGGCGTTGCCACTTGGCCCTTCTGTGGGTGAGATTGCTTTCATGATAGTTTTATTACATGACAGAAAGAGAATATGTGGTCTGGAACGCGTTCATTCTTCATCCTCATCAGCGTCGTCATCATCGCCGGTCAATGGACAATAGATAACGGACAAGCCTAGACCTCAAGGTTCATCACCCCTAATAGAGAAGCGCATGGAAGGAACCATGTGCCACTGTTCTCGAGGTACCCACAGTCGACCAAAGTATTTCGTTCCACACAACAGGTACGACGCTGCGGAAGCTAACGTAAAGTAGATCGGCCCGCAACATGTAGGAGTACGCTCGTCCAGCGCTTAGCTTTCACTGTTGTAAAGGCTAGTCGAGCCCCAGACCACGTGCGATGCGTCGTCACTAGTGACGAAACAACAACAACAACAGAAAAGCGAATACGAAGACGCACTAAGCCGCCCAAAACAACCCATTTACAACCATACAATGGTATCTGTTTATGTCCAAGCCGCACAGCACCTTGATACATTACACGGCCTGATGACGAAGACAAATTGTACTGCGAGTGGTAAAACCATTGGACTATCTCTTGGTTCGTACGCGTCTTCTGCAAGGAGTCTCACTAACCTCCACAGCATTGCACACTAGAACCAGATCGCATGTACGTCGAGTCGATGTTAGCATGCGTAGCAATATTAAATGCGATTTTTGGAAGCCTGTGACGAGCAGAGCCATTGTGTAAAGATCTGTCATCATGAAATTCGTATAGGGTCCTGAAGAGCTTAAACAGTTCAACTATAATCGCTTTCAAAGATAGAACGACCACGTCACAACACACGCGATGCACGAGTCGCGAATGGAGGTTTTGACATTCCGATATGCTTTCATGAGATGCACTCCTATGAGCAAGATATGTGATAGAAAAGCACGTTACCTTCATGACCGTAACTTAATCTAGCTTCTCTAAGAATAAAGTTAGGCACGGCAACGTGTTGCTGCACACATATTATTTTTTACTTTTAGCTGTGACTACTACAAACTTCTGCATACCGCATAGTCGTGATTGTTCGAATTACGTGCAGCTTCGTTTCCTATCATGCACTTAAAAAAGGATAACCCCCGTATTCACAAACGCTCCTCAACTCGACTTTCACCCGTCACTTGGCAGAGCTGAGCACTGCGCCACCGCTCGACTGAAAATGACACTGCGCTACTGAAGAATCACAGCGGAATATAGGTGGTATGCAGTGACTTGCTGTGCCTAGAGAAGGCGCTCCCATCGGCTTTCTCAAGTAAAGGTGAAGCGTTGAGTGAAGGGACGTTATAGAATACGGGGGAGGGTGGGGGTGTAAGGCTGTGAGGAAAACACGACAAAGTGAGCAGATGAAAAAAAGTAGGCTGGCAAACTTGTTCGCTTCCCTCAAACAGCCGTCCGCAGCAACTTACAGAAGCGCCACGTATAAACAGTACGCTGCGAATAAGGCGCTAGAGCTTCGTAATAGAAAATGGCAACTGTGGTTTGATCACTGCCCTAAAGGACACGAACCGCAACGTTCGTCTAGTTGTATGCCATCACTTTCTTTTTACCGTATTTGATTTGTCTATCTGTTTCATTTTGCTGTCGCGTTTCTTTTTGATCAACCTTGACAGTATTGAAAACACTTCCGGCCGGTCAGTTCTTGTTTATCACTTCTCTATACGAGCGGAAAACTGTAGTACAGTTCGAAGCAAAGTAAACAGTCTTTCGCTTATCTGAAGAACATGTCTAAGCACTTTCTGGCCTTAAAATAGTCCTGTGGCGTCCATAAGCCAACTTTACACTATCTATTTTTCTTTCATTTCTATCTACACAGCGCAGTGGCGAAAGCAACCGGTTCCGTCTGGAAACTGTCGAACTCAGTTTGTGTGCGTAACGCGCCATCAGCACACCTCGTTTATTTTTTTTGTTTGTTTGTGACCAGCGCCTCCTCTATTTTATCATTGCCAGCCAGATGCGTTCAATCTAGCCATTCAGTACCCTCTCCTCTAGTCCTTTCTTGCTCTCGGCCATCGCCTAGCCTTCGCATGTGCTTTTTGGTCATGTAGAAGACGAACTATCATGCAATGCCTTACGACAATCGTACGAAGTAATTTTGTTTTTTTTTAGTTGCGTACAGATCAATGCGGTGGCGTTTTGCATTCCTCGTGTTCACAATGTTGGCGGTCACGATGGCTCCGTAAGAGACACGATGTTTTGAGATTAGCGCGTCTCCGTTTGATGGCGCTATGCGGGCAACAAATGGGGAAGCGGCGCTGCAACGCTGGCGCATCACGAGCGCTGTAAGGTGTCGCGCGGCATTGCCTTGAGACACGAAGAAGGAGCACGATGGAACAAATCTGACAGGCGTATGATTTTGGAGAGGAAAATGTGTCTATCACATCTCCTTTGGAAAACGGTCGGACGCACGTGTGACGCAAGCAGGCCTGCCCACAACATGTGGCGCCGCACCACGACCACTCCCGCGTTATAGGGGCAATTGGTTTTTTTTTCTTTGTTTTTTTGAAACCAACTGAAAACGCTCTGTATTGCTGCAAAAAGTATCACTAAATTTTCCCAGCCAGTCTTGTAATCACTGAAATCTCAGAAGACATACTTTGCGTTTTTATTGAACGCCGTGCCATGGCACAACAAACAATTAGGATCACTGTCGAATTCCCTTTAGTTGTCTTCACATTTCATGACACCTTTTGTTCCAAAACGTAGCAACTGAAGCCAATTTCAAGAAATAAAAGAAGGCAAATGCAGCTAAACCATGCAATACTGCAAATAGTTACCCACCATCTGCCGCTGTGTTTCGAACCCGGTTCTTTTCAGTGGGAAGCGGACATTCTACCAGAACCCTATTACGATGGAGCTGAGCACGCGCTACTGTTAAACGATGGCACATTGTAGGCTATCAATCACAGTGGTGATCGGAAGGGCTTGTTCCTGTTCGGATTTCTATTTTCTAAGCTCTTTCGGTGCACTCCCGTGTTCTATTACATTCTACTAGTAGTTAAAGCTGGCTGCAAGTATAATGATTAAGCCTTCACGATTAATTCATTCACTTGTGTAAACATTGTCTTCAAGTATCTTTTTGATTATGTAAGCCCATAGCTTGCAGCAAAACGTGTCAAACTGAAAAAAAAATGGCCTCGATGATTATGATACTGCCTAATTCGAGTTGTGAGCGCAGCTGTTTCCTCGTTTTGATTTTGCGAAAAGTTGGGGCACATACTTCCAATTCGGTGGCGCACACTTCAAGATTCTGGTGTCTTCAGCGTTGAACTTCTGCTCGGGCAGCTTGTTTGGCAGCTGTAGCAGACGGCACACTTGCACCAGTTGCGTCGCCCATAGTTGAGAAAAAAACACTGGCCGACACTATATTCTACAAGGATACGTGGTTTACGTTGGGAAGAGAGCGCCGCGAGTAGAGTGACTGTCGTGAACAACTTCGCGAAGCCCCATTTCACATCAGCCGGCGCAGACGGAGCGTAGCGCGACTGCCCCACTAACCAGAAGAACACGAAAGGCAGCGCGAGGGTGCGTTCCACAACAGCCGGCGCACGGCGGTGCACTAGGGTGCCTTGATGCCCGCGCGGGGGCGCGCGCATCGAGGCACTCTACGGCGCACACTCTTGTGGCGCCGCGGGTGGTCGCTGCAAAAATTACTACCCCGTCAGTGTCGTTTGATCATAGAGAAACATAGGTTGTGTTCCAATACTCACCGTAGACAGCTAAATAGACAGCTAAATGGATGGCGGCCATCTTAAGTCTCATTCCAATTCTCACGTAGCCGGCAAAGTAGACAGCTCCGAGCATACCGCATCGTAGACAAATACTATGCAGGCTACTTTGCTGTCTAAACAAGATGGTGACTCAGCGAATCGCTAAGATAGATCAAATCTTGCCAGAATGGCCGTCTGCACACAAGTAGACGCTTTTCCAGACGCTCAATGTGAGTAAAGTTTATTTGTTTTTTTTTTATTTTAAGACAAAACAAGGCAGAAATTACAACTGTTACGTCTGTTTCTTCTAGTTTTTTTCTTCTTGACGCGAGGTGGTGCATTTTCGCGTAAAAGCTCTCTAAACGTGTTCCAATTCTCGGACAGCATGGGCTCGGTGCGGTCTTCTAAGCAGTCTGCGTAGACTGTCTACTGGCTGTCTAAGAATTGAAAGAAAGCCATACTTACACAAAGAGCGGACACTCCCGTAGGGCTCTGCGGCCCAGCTACTGCGCTGCTTTCAGCGCCACGAGTGGTTGGTCAGACTCATAATGTATTCAGCATAAATCAAATAACAAAATTTTTTCTTTCTGATGCTCGGATTTGAACCCATACGGTCACGCTCCGAAAGCGAGTGTCTTTACCACTAGGCTACTCACTCATGCTACCGCGAAGGGAATGCATGTACAGCTCATCTAAACCACATGAATTTTCCTCTTTGTGCAAAACAAATGCAGGAAGACAACACTTATTTGTCATACTTTACTGTTTTATGTTATGATGTATTAGATGTCCTCAGCGGGACATGGTGTAGAGAGGATACAGAAAATTGCACAAGTTAATAAAATTTCTTTTTTGCAAAAAATTTATGCCGAAGTTGGGCAATAATTGTTTCCTGAAGAGGCTATTACATGTAATAAATAAAGAGCAAAAGCGAGGATGGGTACGCCATCTATCGGTTAATCAGACCCTTTCTTGCTGGGTTGCTAATAGGCTTCAGTGGCCCTTTTAATATAGTATATTTTTCTATGGTTTGATCCTCGTGCTCTTCTCGCTAACGCGGTACGCCATCTATCGGTTGGTCAGACCTTTTCTTGCTGGGCTGCGAATACGCTTCAGTGGCCCCTCTTAGTATAGTATATTTCTCTATAGTTTGATCCTCGCGTTCTTCTCGCTAACGCGGTCTTTCGTCATCCGGATTTCAACGCTCGTTCTCTTTCATCCTAGTTCGCTCAGTCAGTCACACCGACGGTGATGCCACTGAACGCACGACCTCTTCAAAACAAAAACACCATAACCGCGATGGTACAGAAAGAGCATGAACGTTGTCACCAAAGAATTATAGGGGCCTTTATACTTTTTGAAGGTAAAGCGCAATAGGTAATGTCGCAAGAACGTCTGAGTACGCCAGGACCAGGACTAGAGAACGAAATTCCGCTTACTAACCATCATTGTCACGACAACTGAGTTGATGCATTTGCCTCCGGTCTCTCTATGGCGATTTTGCTTGAAGTCTATATGCATGGAATGCGTCCCATGTACCTTTCCCAATACAGGAGTTACACAGCAGCAGAACACTCAGAAACCTGACTGATGAAATAAAAGAAATGCCCCCGAACCCCCTAAGCCAACTCTAATGGGCATTGTGGCGATGCAGCGAAATAACAGCGGGTGAGATACCTCCATATGTCTGAAGCAGGGCTCTTAAGATTGTGTAACGCAAAAATGCCGTTGCCGTAGAGATTCAAAATATCGTTACCGCGGGGTGTTTTCGTGTGTTGCAAGCACCAATGTCTGAGTATAACCTCGTTTGCAGGAACTTATAGCCAGAGGCAACGTGGCCAGAGGCAATGAATTGCGGGAGCTAAACAGTGGTGCGTCACCAACGATGCGAGTAGAACGCTATGAAATTGCACATCATAGCCTTTATTGCGTCAGTTATGCGTGCATAATATATGGAGGTTCTTGCGCTGAGGTGAAATAGTGAATAAACGGTGTGGACGGCATTTCACAGTCTTTTAACTTGGAAGAAAAGTTAGACCAAAGCGGGATTTCGTCATGGAGACAAGCAAATAGGCGGAGTGTGTGGCTTTATTTTTTCGTGTTTATGACATGATAAGCAAAGTGTCACGCTAGACGACATCGACAGTGAGCAAGTATTCAAAGATATGGGCATTCGCGTCGTCGGTGCAGCCGCCTAAGTTTCGTTACTCTGACTGTGACCGCTGCAGCCACTGACGGGCTTTAGTCGCCTTCACGTGCCTCCTGATCACGAGATATGTTAGTACCGCCGGGCGTACGAGTGAATTGTCGCTCACAACCGCTAGGTGTAAAATTCGAGCCGATGCTGGTGAAGCCTTGTGCACTTCATAGCTGAGTCTGCTAATGGATTAGTGTAAGGTTTTGCACTAAACGGCACAAAAGTGATTGGTGCAAGGTTCAGGAAAGAACGATTGAGAGCTGTCTTGTAGCACGAATTCATTCCCCCAAAGCCAGTAGCGCTAATCCATTAATACGAACCCACTGGCTTAAACGCAGCAAGCGTGTCTGCGGAACAGAGTTTTGCACATCATAAACACTATAAGAGCGGTGGTGCCTGCTTGCTTATTGGGCGTCCGCGAGAAGCGTTTGTGAGCGTTTCACCTTCAATACAATCGCCTTTCGAGCCTTCGATTGAGTTACACACTGTCAAAAGTTATCACCGAAACAAGACGGCCGAAAGTCAGTGCTTGCTGAAACGATCTTTAGCAATTAATAATCGTGTTATGTGCATCATGTCGAAAGTGTTACTGAAGATATCGTGGTGTGTTGACAAGTTATTATCTGTAGCATGCTCATTAAGAGAGCCCAGACAGCACAAAATAAAGCGTACGCATAATAATAAGTTAGCCCTTAAACCAAACACCCAATTATCAAGAAGAATGTACAAACACTTAAGTGATTGGTTGAAAATAACATGACCACTGGTGACAACGGCATCAGTCAAGTCAGGTAGGCTCAATGCTGAAAAAAGGTAGCAAAAGTTCGTATGGTAAACATTTGGCTAAATAAACAACATACTTACGGAATCTTGTATAATTACCTGCTTTCCAATCTCATATACTGGACAAGTATCGTTAACAAAAAAATAATCAAATTAGCCATCTACTCGGCACGTTGGTTATTTATCTCACGAAAATTTATTTTGCCATTTACACGAAATGAAAGATTCAGCAGCTTAAGTTTAGGAAAATTTCTTCTACATATTTTTTGAACTACATGTTCTGCCTGATCGACGACTAGTTTAATCACAGCTTTTTTAGAAGCTTTGCTTGCGGATAACGTCCTCATCGGATGAAAGATAGAGTAAAAAAACAAAAAAAGTAAACTACGTTTGAGTGAAATTCTGGCGTCGCAAGAAATGGCTTCACAGCCGGAAGAACTGCCGAAACAAGCAGCTACACTCGGCAGCGTAGCTTTCAGGGTCGAAGTCTACCGTGCGTCGTAGACAGAGAACAATTACCATCCCAAACCTGCACGTGAACTATCATCCTCTTCGCACTCGGTATACAGGTGGCTAACAAAATACGCTCCAACTAGACGTCCCTAATCGGTGTTCGCGACCCATGTGTTTTCTCGTTAATTTCAGTGAACCAGTGTGGGGAGTTTTGGGACTTGCCCGATTACTGTGCCACAAACGCCTTGTAAGAGCTTTAATGCCGAGATGTTATGACCGAGGTTTGCCTACAGGCATAGAGAAAAAGAGCTGCAGTAATGCAGATAAAGAAGTTGTATTAAAAAGAGCAAATATATAATTTATTGTGTAATTCGGTATAGTAGAGTAATATATATGTACTACAGTACGTTAAAGTACAGTAAATTAAAGTACGGTATGCTTAACTACGACCGAGAAAGATACAGGTGAAAATGTATAAACCTGGCCAACTGAGGACAAGCCAGGTACCCACCATTACTTTTGTGGAAAGTTGTGTTAGTTATTTTTCCCCGGTATCATGAGGTTTGACAGTTACGCCCGTATTCTGCAGGTGTGCGCCTGCGCGCTTTTAAGTATCGGCGCCATGGGGCACACGCAGTCTCCCCCAACGTTATTTTTAAAATTTTATCAGTGCACCCGCTGCAGTACAGACTCGGACATGACGTTTTTTTTGTTGTTTGTTTGGCGTGAATAACACGCAAATCAATGAGGACGAACGTGTCGTTGATAAGTGCGCATGTAAAAGCGGAAGTAGTGCTTCCCGAATTTCCGAGCTCGTTTTGAGCTAAGCCGCTTTCTACTGAACAGCTCAATCTGTCATCTTCACGAGTTTCGCATTTCTAATCCCGCACATTTTATTTTGCCGCGGAACGCTGAACTTTTGCGCCAGGAACCCGCAAAAAGAGCAAGTGATTCGTGATCAGTCAACGCCATCGCTTTTGCCGCACAGTTCCCGGATGACTGAATCAGCGTAAAGAAGACTGAAGAAAAGTAGAAAGTCGGCATAGTTCACGACACCGACAGTTCGAGGTCACGCAGTCATGACAAATCGGTTTTCAGAAGTTTGCTTGAAAAAAACTTTTCAATAGCACGCCAACAAAGCTTTCATCATAAAGTTCAGCACATAAGCACAAAGTTCAGCATCAAATCAACCAAAAGTACAAGTAGGCTTTTCCATTCACGTTCGTGTAAAGCGGTAAGCACCCCCTGAGTTCGTTTGCTGGTCCGAAGATGTGAGCGTGCACTTATAGTCTCAGTAAGCAAAAGAGGTGAGGAAAGAGTGCTGTTATCGTTCGTGCTAACTATTAATCCAGCAGGCTGCATAGCGAGGCCTGTAATATAAACCGCTTCAACCCACGTAAGAGAAATTTCGATGGTCGTACGGCGGCGTTGTTTATAATACTAAATACTGCGGCAAAAACGGCACGAAAACGTGACGAATTCAACAGATCATACAACACGCAGCGCTTGTTTTGCGTTATTCTTAGGCTTCGTCTCATTTTCCCACTGTTTTCATCACAGTAACAAGTGTCATTTGCACCCCGCCAGTGTGGTCTAGTGGCTAACGTACTCGGCTGCTGACCCGCAGGTCGCGGGATCAAATCCCGGCTGTGGCAGCTGCAATTCAGATGGTGGCGAAAATGATGTAAGTCCATGTGCTCAGATTTGGGTGCACGTTAGAGAACCCCAGGGGGTAGAAATCTCTGGAGCCCTCCACTACGGCGTCTCTCGTAATCCTATTGTGGTTTTGGGACGTTAAACCTCACATATCAATCAAGTTTCATTGGACCCTTCAAGACGACCTTATGTGAAGTCCATAGTGTGTTATTCTGATGTGCTCGGTTCGAACCCACATTAACTGGGAGCAATACTCGGCGCAGATCACGTCTAAGCGTTCGAGAACCTTCACGTTTGTAGTAGGTGATTCTCTTACGATTGCGCACAAAACACAAACACTCTAGATTATTTCAGAGCTACCGTGACTGTCAGTTAATTGACATCCGACGCTGTGTTCGCCGCTCTCAGTGTCAGTGTGTATCGCTGTAATCTTACTTTCCGTTTACCGGCCACAAGTTCGGCCAAATGAACTGTTTCGTTTTGAACAAGCCGTCTCTGCCTTCGTCATCATCACGACCCCGTAACAAAACAGAGGTAAATCTGGCACTAGTGCCTGTGATTGATTGATAAGTGGGATTTAACGTCCCAAAACCACCTTATGATTATGAGAGACGCCGTAGTGGAGGGCTCCGGAGATTCGGACCGCCTGGTGTTCTTCAACGTGCGCCCAAATCTTAGCACACAGCATTTCCGCCTCCATCGGAAATGCAGCCGCCGCAGCCGGGATTCGATCCCGCGACCTGAGGGCCAGCAGCCGAGTACCTTAGCCAATAGACCACCGTGGCGGGGTGCTAGTGCCTGTGGGAGCTACAAAGCATGGCGCTTCAGCCAGCACGGGAATTATGGGTAATACATGAATTTGCCTAAATTTCGCTCTTTCAGCTTTGCGTCAATACGTGTGGCCTGCAGTTTAAGAGGAAGTTGTGGCAGGAGGAATTTCATGATGTTCAGTGAAGAGTTTTTCAGAGCTACTTCGCCACTTTTGATCATCTAGGCTCACCCATTAAGGACAACTCACCTGAGTGACAAGGAGCCAATATTTGATACTTAAACAACCCCAGGTGGTCGAAACTTCTGAAGCCCTCCACTACGGCGTCTCTCATAATCATATGGTGGATTTGGGACGGTAAACCTCACAAATCAATCAATAAACCAATATTTGATACAAAATAACAGCCAAAAGACGGCAACAAACAATGCTTCAAGTGCTTTATAAGCCAACAGCACGAAGACTAGACAAATCCTTGTACTAAACATCATTCCTTAATTTATGAACGATCGCAGAGCCACAGTTCTGTCTGACAAAAAGCGTGACAAATGCTATGCTTTAAAATTGGCAGCAATCGCTGCTTTCTATGGCCCGCTGATATTAGAATTAAGATATCGCACACAGGATTAAACAATAGAGAATATACCATTGTCTGTACGACAGCAACGATCAGGTGGCCCTTACGTTGATATCCAAAATGTGGATGGCCCTGACGAAATCAAGATTCTGAGACAGCAAGAACGAGAACAGCCCTAATGTTGAAACAAAGACGCACAGCACACTGCACTCTCGTTTTTGCTGTGAGGAGACAAGGTCTTTGAAGCGTTGCGATGGAATGAAGCATATGTATAGGAAGGCAGAGGCGAAGCAAATTGATTCCCGTACCCGGATCAGCCGTCGGTACGCCGCACGACAGTCGTACCTGCGCGGAATTGGATCTGCAACGAGCTCCTACTTTCGATTGCAGGGCGCTGTTCTTTCATGTATTTTTTTATCTCCCAAACTCTTGCTAGCCATACCTTTGTTCTGTAGTTTCGTGAAAACTAGAAGGAAGAAGCAAAGCGTGAGGGAGAAAGATGCGCCGTGCTTGAGGAGCTGCCCGCGTGTTCGCTTGATCGATTGTTGCGTGGCCTCGAAGCAGTGAGTCGCCTCGAAAGCGTCTCCTCGGGAGAGATGGAAGAAGTGGCGGTATACTATAGGAGCGTGAGACGAGCTGGGGTGGCGTGCTCGGAGCGGTGAACCGTCAACACGCTAGTCGAAGGAGTGGCTCGTATGAGGGCCCGCGGTGTAGGGGCCCGCTTCTGTTCATGCGTGCGGAAAGCTTTTCTTTTTTATTCTTCTTCTTTGAGTCCATTCTAGATAGTGCTGCACCTGGCTGCCCAACAATCGGATTGAAAACGTAACTGGGTCAAAAAAAAAAAAAACGCAAAGGGATGCCGACTCGTCCGGCGTTAAATATGCATGTATTCACGTTGCAAAATCGATCAAAGGCAAACAGGAAAAAAAGGAAAGGCTGGGATGTTAACCGCTTTTGCAAAATTGGTACGTGACGCTGCACTGGGGAAAAAAGGATGAGGTTTTGAAAGACAGAAGAGCGGAGAACTAGGGAAGTGGAAAACACACAAAAAGCCACAGTATTTTGAAGACTCGTAAAACAAGACATGTAGCTTATAGGGGGTCGCGGTTATCACGCAAACCTATTTACTAAAAATATGAACGGCATTACACGAAGCAAAGCTAGTGCGTATTGTTCCCACGATACCGTAGTAGCCACTGCAGATTTTTCGCTAATAATAGTCATTTATTAGTTGTAATCATTTTCATTACTCAAAACGTACAGACCTATCTATAAAAATGTCAATGAGGCAGATGTGCGCGTGTTCTAACAAAATCTGTCTGTGCTACTATCGACAAAGTATTAAATGCGTGCTTTTTTACCCCGGTTAATGAAGAAAGCCCGCGAAATTCAAAGATTAACATGTGAGGAGACGGCTGCGTGCATCAGAACGAAGCGCCCTCAAACAAGCTCACTTTGAGATATCCAGTAGCAATGATGGAAATGTAGAAAGAAAAAATACAGATCGTGCTATCTCCCACTTCCATTCCGAATAAACGCGCTGCCTTGATCTGACGCAGTCAGGCTGCAATTGCTCAAAATAGTGAACCGGCAGCGTTATCAATGAGAACAGTCGACCACGAGATATTAATGGTGAAGGCGACGTACAATCAAGCGGACGGAATCCCGGCAAAACTTCGACACATGTTGTTGGCTCCCGACCTTTACCCCTGCCAATGTGCAATACGCTGTCTCCGGCAACGAAAAAAAAGCAAAACGATTGCTTCCAATAGGACTATTTAAAGGCGCTGTTTCTTTTGCGGTTGTGAGTGGTGTCTCGTCTTATTTTTCCTATTTCGCGGGCTTTCTTTATTCACAGAAAAAAAAATGAACGCGAAATTAATGCGTTGTTTGAAGTAGCAGAGACAGATGTCATTTAAACATGGGCACATCTGCCTCATTGACATTTTGATAAATAGGCGAGTACTGAGTTACAAATAAAATTGTGACTCCTTAGTTAATGGTCATAACGAAAAAATTAGTAGCGACAACTTCAGCATACTAGGAACAATGAGAACAATATGCAGTAGTTTTGCTTCGCTTAATGCCATTCCTCTTTGCATTGTCATTGCTGACACACACACACACACACACACACACACACACACACACACACACACACACACACACACACACACACACACACACACACACACATATATATATATATATATATATATATATATGACTCTGACGAAGGCCGTGCCACGGCCGAAACGTTAGTAAATACGATCCTTTTCTTATGTGCTATCTGCAAGTTAACTCAATATATATATATATATATATATATATATATATATATATATATATATATATATATATATATATATATATATATATATATAGAGAGAGAGAGAGAGAGAGAGAGAGAGAGAGGATGACGCAATGAAAATGGGCCGGACACGTAGCTCGTGGGCAGCATAAACGGTGGTCATAAAGGGTTAACTGACTGGATTTTCCAGAGAGGGCAAATGCACGAGGGGTACACAAAAAGTCAGGCGGGCCGATTCCGGTTGATTGGCGAAACATATACGTCTTTCATACAACTACACGTAGTCCGAGAAATAAGTGCAGCACTTTAGAGCTACGCCTCGCATGCTTCCGTGAGAGAGAGAACACAAGGAGAAAGGCAGGGAGGTTAACCAGGGCTGAGCCCCGGTAGGCTACCCCGCACTGGGGAAGGGGAGTGAATTGCTTGCGAGGAAGGCAGCCAGAATGTGCAAGAGCTAGGTCGGAAGAAAGAGACGGGAAAGGACAAAACTCATTCTCGGTTTTTCATCTTCCTTGTCTCTCACGTACTTCGATGTCCACTGGGATGTCAATCTGGGAGAGTAGAGCCGGGCCCCATTATTAATGGCCGTGCGGGGCCTTCAGAACGACACGAAGACCGCTGATAAGTTCGATCGGTATGAAGAGAATCGGGAAGACATCGTGAAGTGGGGGCGCTACGTAGACTGCGATGAAGCTCACGTGTAGGATGTAGTTGGAATCTTTCGCCATTCGCAGCCGGAACTCAAGGGACCGAGACAGACACGCTTCGCCACCAAGGCAGCTGGCAGACCATGTCGTAAGTTTTGCTTCTCCCAACACTCCCTCTCAATCCTTTTCTCAAGGCTTGTGGCTAATGTGTGTTGTGTGTCCTCTTGATGATAGAAGATTCGTCCTAACTTTCTGTCGACACTCTCACGCTTCATTATACCGAGTTTCCAGGCAACAATTGTGTAAAGTATGCAGCTAATATTTTATTATAAGCATACCTAAGACAATAATTGTGCTAAGGTGTTTCAGGCGGGCTAGGTAGCTTTGTAACTGCAACGCAAAAATTAAGAAAGCATGGCAAACAATCAAATGAGCAAACAATCAAACAAGTAGTATTGAGAGTATCTCAACAAATATGAAACAACGCAAAACAGATGAAACGCACATAGAGACTCGCAGATTCCTTGCACTGTTTTATTTGCTTATGTGAAACTTAGCAGCTCTTCGCAAGAAGGCAGAGATTCGAGCCGTACTGAAAAGCTATGGTGACCGAGCTTCGTCGCAGTGGTGTAGACACATAAATGTGATATAACAGCATTAGTTCTAACAAATTTGCAACATCAATGCTTTGATTCGCTCATTTTACGTGGTCATCTAGCTCTTAAAGCACAGAAACGAGCCGCCTCTGATGAAATAGCTTCTCGCTGTAGGTCGAGCGTTCAAACAACTTAAGAGTTAAGGACTAGCTAGTGCCTTATTTGTGACTCATATATACTGGTCCTCAACCACACCAGTTTACCGACCAAGAGGGCACGTGCTAAACTCGTCCCTGCCACCTAGCTGCAATCCACCTGCCGTCGACTTGAGCGCTGAGCCGGAAAGGAGTCTCCCTGTTATTCACTGGTATATAAATGTTCTGGGGCCGCACAGCGCATTGTTGTCTCATTGTTTTCACGAAAGGCGCTTATCTGCTGCGCAGAGTTTCCTAAAACTAGCTCGAAGGGACTCTCCCCCGTATTCTAGAACGCCCCTTCACTCAACACTCCACCTTCACTTGAGAAAGCCGATGGGAGCGCCATCACTAGGCAGGGCAAGTCACTGCATATCAGTGATAATTTGCTGCTATTCTTGAGTAGCGCAGTGTCATTTTCAGCCGAGCAGTGGCGCAGTGCTCAACTCTGTTTAGGTGAAGGGTGAAAGTCAAGTCGAGGAGCGTTTGTGAATACAGGGACATGTCTTACGGCAGCTTTTAACACGAAATAAAGACAATATACGGACAAGTGCTTGTCCGTGTCTCGTCTTTCTTTTGTGCTATAGAAGCTACTGTAAGAATGAACCAGCTCGCTCAACAAGTCACTCTGCTGAAGGGGACTCTGGCGCTGCGATCGTTTAGCGACCATGAAATAATGGGTAGTACACATGATTTCCCTATGACTTTGTGCTTGCGTGCTTCGAATGCACTCGTGGCTTTGTTTATTGTCATGTTTTGTCTTTTGTTTCGAATAAATGAAACAACCGTTGTGAACTTCGGGAGCCGATTTGAAATATGTGAGCTTAAAAAGTCACGGTGGGGCGAGAAACTGCTGAACGTTTGCCTAACCTCGTGTGGCGGCAAAGTGAACTCAGGTCCTAAAAAGTCAAGCGGAGCTGGTGGAGCGAAGTTTAGAGGTGTCAATGTATAACCCATCATTGCCATGCTGGTTCCAGCGCCGTGCGTTGCGGCTCCCGTAGATGCTATCGCTGGCGTCCCTTCTAGTGTAGTTATAGGATATCTATGATTTGCATTATGTCCTTCCCACTTAGAAAGCGCGGCGCCAGATATACCGGCGTGCCTCGGCCCGGGTGCACTTTCGTAGATATTACTTTGTAAGCAGGAGTGCCACTGATAACAGTCATACTGATGGATTGTTCTTGAGACGGAAGGCCTGCCGTGGTGGTCTAGTGGTTAAGGTACTCGGCTACTAACCCGCAGGTCGCGGGTTCAAATCCCGGCTGCGGTGGCTGCATTTTCGATGGAAGCGTAAATGCTGTAGGCCCGTATGCATATGTTTGGGCGCATGGTAAAGAACGCCAGATGATCGAAATTTCCGGATCCCTACACTACGGCGTATCTCATAATCATATTTTGGTTTTTAGACGTTACACTTCAACAATCAATCAATCAATATTCAGACGGAAGCAGATGGCCAGTACTTAACAGCGCGTCGCGTTAAAAAGCGACAAGCGGAAAATATTTGAGCGCGCTAAGAAAACAGACAGGTCACCAATTGAGGAAGAGGAGCATATTATTGAGCGTAGCGCTATTTTCGATCGCCGCTGGCGAAGCCGAAATGCTGCGACAAGGCTCTTGGCTGGTTGGTAAACTTTTATAGTTCACTGTAGATGGATAAGTAGAAATACGACTATGTAAAGATAATATTTCTATTTCGAGAATATGCACGATGCTATTTTTTTCTTTCCTCCTTTCTTGCTAACTTTCTTCTTTTTTTCTGTCCTTCCTTTCTTTAATTTTTCTCTATCTTCCTTTTTCTCTTTTCCTTCTTTCTTTTTACTTTCTGTCTTTTTTACGGTCTTTCTTTTTTGCTTTTTTTTCTCTATTTTTTGTCTCTTTCTTTCTTTCTTTTTTTCTTTCTTTCTTCTTTATTTCTTTCTTGTTTTCTTTTTTTTAACAGTCAGAGTGCGATTTGTCTCAGACAAGCCTGTCGCTCTTTATGACCATAAATGCTCTCTCTACCTGTCCACCTTTCCTTTAAGAAAACACGAGGAGTGTTATTCTCTTATTGCAGACCTAGTAATCTTGTATGGAGCTTGCGCTTGATCTAAAATCTGGGTCACACAACTTCAAACCTTCAAGTGGTCTTTCTTTGCTACTCGTGTAAAAAAAATAAAAATATACAGTGGACCATTTTCGCCGTGGCGATGGTAATCCGAATAGTCCCAAAGGCACCGGCGACAGATGTCTTAAGCAGTTTAGGTTTACCTTTTCTCGGGCTTTAGTCGCTTCGGGTACAAAGAAAAACCGAAATAAAAGAAGTTCGACAAGGTTGATAATTGTCGCTTACACTACGTGTCAGTTCCTGTTTTAAGGAAGGTGGTACGCGTTAAAAAGGAAGCTGCCATAGGGTCGTTAAGGTGTCTATGGTGCCAGTAAGGACAGCGGGGACAACTCCTGAAGCACGTCCAGCAGACGTCTACTCCCATTTTCGGGGACGGTTCTAAGTACTTCCACGTATTCCATACTACCACTCTTTTTTTCTTCACCTATACGCATTTTACTGCTCTGCTTTCCGTTCTACGCAAAAACACTTTACTGCTTGCCTTTTCTGGCTCGGTCGATCGGGGCTGAGTGGACTCTCGATCGTCCCTTCCCCTTTCTGTAAAAGAGGTTTACGTGTTGGGCCTTTTATTTCCGAAGCCGGTCAGCTAAAGCCCGACCACTCTACGTGTAAGAGGCAGCGCAAAATAGTTACATCAACTACAGTTCTAGTGCGCTTTTCGAATCACTCAATTTTCTTGCTATTTACTTCCCACCCTGCAGTGACTCCATGAAGGCGATTCGGCGGGCTGCACTTTTTGTGCCTGGGTTAGTTCGAGCTGACGCGTCGGCGAGACAAAAGCGGTGGATTCACCGTGGCCGAAAAGAAATGCAATGGAGAAAAGTGGCCTCCGTCGTACTTGTCCGCCCTGTCTTTTTGTTCGCGCAGGTCAGCGCAGCGCTTCGTGGAGTGGCTGGCGAGAGGACCGAGAAAAGTACGCTGACCTTTGAGCTTCGTTGATTGGATTGCGACCTCTGACATTCCTCGTTGGGCGACAACGAGAACTAACGATCGCCTTGCGCCTGGCACGAGGCTACGGTGTGCCGGATATTGACATAGCCACTGCGAGAGGTGAGAGAGGCAGTATCAATGAAATACGAGGAGGTTAGTCAACCAAATTTACTTTCGGTTTGCTACCCTGCATAGGAGAAGGCCGAAAAAGAAGTCAATGGTCAGAAAGAAGGGTGCTCATGCACTTGAGTGTGTTAAAAAAAAACTTTTGCAGTTGATTGGTGTACACAGAACGCTTTTGCGATTGTAGGTACAGGAAGACGAATGAACGTGCGTTTTATTATATTATTTATTTCCAATATATTTATTTACCGAAAGTGATTCCTTAGTTGTACTCTTAGAAAAGATACCCAAGTCGAAGCCTTTGGGTAATGGTGTGGCTGAGTGAGTGAATAGTGAGTGAGCGAGTGAGTTAGTGAGTGAGTGCCACCATGGCATAGATAAGGGAATCACCAAAACTACAGCGCACACTGCAGGAAAAAAAAAGAGTTTGTGTTCTCTACCTTTCACGTCTTGTGTCCTTGTTTATACGCCTTGCCTCCATTTAAGGCAATCAACCACGCAACTTTGCATTTTTTATGCTTAAAAGTGCTGGGTAGCAAACTGGACGCCAATATCTGGTTAATCTCCCGGCCATTTTTTCTTCCTCTCTCTCTCCCTCTTGTGCTTAAAACGCATCCATGAGGTGATAACAGTCCATCAATATGGGTTGTGGCGTCACACACCGAGTGGAAAGAGGAACATTTACACAAAAAGGAAACACAAGCGCTGATTGATGTCTCCTTGTTGTCAGAACCTGTGCTGACTGTGTTTTGTTTCTGTTTTCATCTTTTTACTCGGTGTGCGCTGAACCCATTTTGTTCGAGCCGTGAAACGTTATTGTAACAGTGCACGTCAAGGAACTCATAAGCGATCACACATTAGAGCAGTATGCTGCTAAGGGACTCAGCAACACGTTTCCGTGTCATAATCGAATGACTTCATTGAGTGATTTAATTACCACCAAAATCGACTGGTTAAGTTTTTTTTGCAATCAGTCAAGTACGCGCGGATTTACATAAATTTACCGCCCACATCAAGCGCTTTCTTTCTTCTTTCGTACCAGCGAGCACGCTGAAAGCCATTCGGGGTAGGGTGGTGGATGAAAAGTGGGCAAGAAGTTACGACACTTCGTCAATGGGCGTCAAGGCTTTGAGGAAATTCTTTACTTTTTTTATTCGAATGCGTGGCTTGATTTCAGGGTGAGGTGATATAAACTTAATTTATTCCTGTATAACTATGATCAGACACCCTCCTAAGGGGGGGGGGGGGGGGTCTGTTGCAGCTGTTGACTGTACCCACGCCGGTACCGGAAAACCATGGCTGTTCACCCATTCGCAGAACTCAAGAGTCTTCTTCCCGTCCTGGTGTGTGCTGAACTTTGCGCTACGTAACGTGGAACACTGCGAGAGCACGTGTGATCGCAAGCGCGTGCGCAGGCACATGGCGCCATCCGGTGGCGGCAGCGTAACTATGGAGCTCACGATGCCCAATGCAGCCAATGAACGTGAATTATGCGTTTGTGGCGCCTTCAGAGCTGAATCGATCACATGATTAGTCGAAAGCAGAGGGAGATACTTTCAGCTGATTTTGAGAGACATTCGTAAATTCCAGGCCGCGTACTTCGCTTCGATGTTTAGCTTGCACGTTTCCCGGAGTAGCAACTACGAATAGACAGCGTTTTTTGACCATGCTCGAAAAGTGTTGCAGGGCCCCTTTAATGAAGCAGTGAGGGTAAGGTGAATAAATGTGCTACGTTCGCGAATTTTTATATTTTTAAATTTGAAGCTACAAATCTCATTCCATTTATGCGGGAGAAAAAAAGACCAGTCTCATAATACGTAGCGTAAGTTTGAAGTTAGCGCAGGGCATCTGTTTCCCAGAACTTCACTGGGTCGTTGCTTCCTTAGGACATTAAGACCCAACTTATTCTGTGAGGTCATAATGTACATTATAGTATTACTTTTGAGGCACACAAATATTGCTATGCAAGGAGACAATGGTGAAGAAACCGTAGTTGAAACTTTGCTTATAAACTTCCGCATGGCGGTGTAGTGGCTAAAACACTCTGCTGCTGACCCGCAGGTCGCGGGATCGAATCCCTGCCGTGGTGACCTCATTCGATATGGAGGCGAAAATACTTGAGGACCGTACACCTAGATTTAGAAGCACGTTAAGAACCCCAGGGGGTCTAAATTTCCAGAGTCTTTCACTACGGCGTCGCTCATAATAATACATGCTGGCTTTGGGACGTTATAATCATCCCACTTATATTAGGCGGATGGGAGTTTTGTTTTGCTGTTGTTGTTTTCACATCCTGCAGTCGCTTGGCGTACTTTTGTTGCGTTCATAGTGTTTATTTTCTGAAACTATTGTTATTGAAGTGCTCGTGCCGTTTAGTAAGTGCGCGTTCATCGATCATTTTCTATAGAGCATTGAACTCGAATATACGTTTGCATGGTCACCAAGATACGCTATTCATGCACTGGAGAACAAGAAATGTGTGAAGAATACATTGCAGATAGTTGCGCATTCTTTTTTATTTATTTATTTATTTATTTGTTCTACGCAAAACAAACAAAACTAGTAGCTTCCCTTCGAATTTCGGTGACATTTATTTTAATGAAAACGTTTTTATCGCTGTAGTATTTTGAACTTTGGCTTTTTTTTATGCTTCTAAGAAGTCACTTTTCTCCTCCCCCTTTTTTGAGGAAAGGGAAGTGTGTGGGGGGATTATTTTAGAATTATTATTTGGAGGTTAGCTCCGTGGCATCCGACAACTCTGGTGAAGATACCGATTCTCGGAGAGCAGTAAAGTCGACAAAGGTGTGGGTGCTATGCGATCCGCGTAACGAATGAAAGATTTTCGAGAAGCGCTTCTGGGGAAACGAGGTAGTCTTTCCGAGAAAGGGCGAGTTACCTGGAACAGAAAGAAATATCGGAAGGAACTTGCCACTGTACGCGGCTGAAACTGCCGCGTAATAGAGCAACGCTGCGCAATATCGAAAACGAAGCGAATTGTGGCGCCTTTGTTGTCCCTGGTGGTGGAACGGCGAACTGCAAAAGTCCCGAGCAAAATCGATGAAGCGCAGAGCCAACGCGACCGGCACAAGTGAGGCCGCGCGTTCGCACAGAGGGGAATGCTTTGTACGCCCGGAGGTGGCGTCTCCGCGTTATCGCTATGCTTCAGTGGCTACTCGAATAGGGAAGGAGATGGTTAAACGAGAGCCGGACACAGTCACAGCAATAAACTAATGGCCGAATGATCAAACTTTAAATCAGAAGTGAGCGACCGCTACGCCAGCCATTTACTTAGGACCTATTTCATGAAGGCAATGAGATATGTGCGAACTGTTTCGCTCTCGAGTCTTCAGTGGATGTTGGTTTACGTTGTATATGCCTCTGAAAAAATACAATCTGAACGATAACCGATAACGATAAACGATAACAACTGTTGGAAAGTTGCTGCTGTAGCATTTGCACAACATATGCCTGCACAACATGGGCGGCGTTTGCGTCTGCCAGTGGCTGCGAAATCTGGCGAATCGCGCTACGTGGACGTAAAAAAAAAGCCCTTTGTACTCCTACACGTGTGTCGTTTGCCACATGCGCACTTTCGTGCACCCGGCGTCCCCCTTGTGAGAAATTTTGAGCATAGTAACGATTTTCTTTATTCATTTATAACGTTTCAACTGTTGTATATAAATAAAAAATACGACCCGCAATAAAATTTTCCTCCTCTCTCAACTTTTTTTTCTCCACAAAGCGCAATAAACTCAGATAATTTGTAACGAAACTACAGTTCAATGAAATTGGTCAGTTCACAAAGAATCACTATGTAGAGCATCGAACGAAATAAGTGTAAATTTGTGAGCTGGTCTTTCTTTTTTGGACACAATATTTCGCAGTTCTCACTTATACAACTATGAATTAGAGAGAGAAATTCAGCAAAGCGCACCTTGTTGGCACTGTTTTAAATGTATTGTAACGATTGTGATCGCATTCGAAGAAAGCAAAATGGACGACAAGACAACTTGCAGCCTGCCGGTATCGAACCTGCAACATTCGAATTACGCCCCGCGCTTTCATCAACTGAACCATGGCGGCGGCCATCCGCCCGTACGCATATCGGCCATTTAGGTGTCCGTAAACCTGGCAATGTTATTCAGCGGCAGTGTTAGCCACGACGGTGAGCGTAGAACTCTGTTTATTTTCGCCTCTCGACGAATGTGAAAAAATAGCAATATGAAGATGAAACCAGCGAAAACTGTTAGAGACAGCAAAATATAACAACCACACAGGAAAAGGGCCGGTTGTTCCTATTCGCTGTCTTCGTGTAGCTTTAGCTGGTTTACATCTTCAAATTACCATGAACCGACTCGTCCAGAAAACTATGTTACTGAATATAAGTAGCGCTATTGCGACAATGAGAAGCGTGACGTCGTGTGTGTCTGCATGTGCTCTCTCTCTCTTTCTCTCTTTAACATTCGAACTCCACTGTTCATGTTCTCAGGGTAGGGTAGCACGCTTATTTATCGGGACAGGTTTCCATCTCTGCATCTCCTCTCTCTTCTGTTCCTCAGTTCCCCTTTTTTTTACCACTTTTCTTGTTTAATAAAGAAGTAAAAAAGAATGAATTGTCCACTCCATTTCTTATCCGCCTACTTCCGCTCCGCACTCGCGCTGTCTCATAGCTCACCACGCCACTAGGAGGGTCTCCGCTCCCTTCGTCCTTTCCCACCGTCACCTCGTGCTTTCCCTTTCCACTTCATCTCGAAAAGAGAGAAACCGTTGGCGCTCACACATGCCGCAAAAGCTGGTCCGTCGCATTCGGGCTCCGGCATCTGGACGCGTCGCATCCTCATCCGCGCGAGAGCGAAAGAAAGAGGCAGATGAGGGAGATCGTTCGCGACGGCAAAATAAGTGGCACCAGAGCGTTTCGTTTTTTTCCCGGGTCAAAGAAAATCAAGAGGCTCGAAAAGAAGCGCGGAAACTTTCTCCTCTCTGCAAGTCGATCTCCTCTCTGTTCTGCTCAATTGACACGTACGGCTCAAGTGTAGAGCACGCTTACGTTCTCATCTGTCATCCACAAGTGGCACCGGTCCTCGACAGTGAGAGAAAACAGGCGTCCGAAGGAAAGGCGACAACGTGCACAGAAAACCCCAGACGCACCGATAGTCATCCACGTAGCCCTTTAAAACCAGCGACTGTGCTCGCGCAGTCTTCCCTACAATTCAAGAAGGCGAAACAAATCCAAACTGGACGTCGGCCCTGAACACTCCCGAAAAGGCTTCGCTTCTCCTCAGCTCAGTGGTCTAGATGGATCAGCAAGAAACAATGATGTCAAACAGATTGATGAACTTGTCCGGCCGCGTGAATGATGATCTGATCGTAACCCGCCTGTCGCCCACATCGCTGTCGGCGCGTGACAAGTTTGGTTCGCTGCAGTGAAGGAGCAAGGATAAGTGCACTCGCTCGGGCATTGGCTTCGACAGTGGCAACTGTTTCGATGGGAGTGTGACTTTTCGAAGTGTGGTTTTTCGTGGCGGAAGCCCAAGGAACGGTGGAATAACACAGTGGTCAACAAAAAAGGGTGCCCCCCCCCCCCCCCCGGAATAACTCGCACGCTTGTTGCGAAAGGTGAGTCGTTGCCGAATTCCTCTCTCCTCGCACTTCCAGAAAGCGCGACCACTTGTGGCGCCTGCTGGCACCACGTGGTCGCCATCGTGCGTTTTGCTTGCCGGCTACGTGAATACAGATTGCGGTGTAACGTGTGTGATAAATTTTCGTATATTTATATAACTGAATATCATTTTGTTCCTGTTGATCTTCAATAACCACTCCAGCTGAAACTTAGGCTGTGTCGCAGTCATTCTTGGTGTTATATATTCGAAGCTGCCTGCTTGCTCATGTAACGAACATGAGTACTTTATGACCAAAATCTTGCTTAATCTGCAAAAAAAAAAAAACGTCACTACCAACAACTCGAATGAAGAAAAAAACAAGAATAGCACTATGCATTATATACAGCCGCAATTTCCTATTTTAGTTGAGCTTAATGCAGAATGAGTCATAAATAAATATCGCGAGAAAACAAATGTCACATCTGTTCAACAGGAAGAACTACATACGAACCCGCTTCGATAAAAAACCGACAAATCGAACTTAAAGCTAGGTTATCACTCACAATAAAGTATCATAGTGCTAAAAAGATAAGTTTCTAGGGAACAATAGCTATGAACGAAATTTCTTAAAAAAACATTGCTTGCATTAAAGTGGCTGAACTCACCTTCACGTAGGCTCGCTGATTATCACACTGCGGACATTTCTCAAGTGCACAAAAACGGTGCCGGAGGCGCTTGCGTTGGCGCTGTTGTATGGTGTGTTGTGTACAGTCTGCTGCAGATAGGAAGTGGTGCACGTACAAGAGATCTCATCAGCTGTTATGCTAGATAGATTTCGTAATGCTAGCGTAAGTACTCGACTATTTAAGCTTAAAATATACCTTTGCACACTGCGCGAGATCTTCTTCAGAATGCGCACATCGCGTGGTCTGTGTGAATGAAGGGGTATCTATGTTTCAATGTTTATTTCTCTAACTTCTACTGCACACCTCGACAAATAAAATAAAATTCAGCAGAAGTCCCAATTACAGAATCACAAGTCTGAAATTTTTCTATCTATTTAATCATATTTGGTTGCAATTATTATTACTGAAGAAGGTTTATTTCTGTCATATGGTTCTATACAATCCACACGCACAGCTGAATGAATTTTAATGTGGTCCGCGGATCAAACCCAGCACCCATGTTCCTCCGGGGCGATCACTCTATCAAGTGAGTTACCCAGAATGCTAGGTATTGACAGCGTGAGGGCAATCATCCAACAACTCTAAACAAATGGACGTCAATTACATTGTCATAAAATTCGTAGAATTTTCTTACTTCTTCGGCTACAATTAACTTTTCAATCATTCCTTTCATAACCTACCACGATCATCTATTTCTGAGTAATTAAATATTTAAAACATATATAGTTAGTTTACGCATTCATTGATGCATTGACTATTTTATTGTTTTCTTTTTCACTTTCTGCAAAAAATAAATTTATTCATGTATCCTTGAAAGTTTATTTGCTATGATTAAGGGTGAGCTATAGACATGCGTTTTTGTCACTCACTCACACACACACACACACACACACACACACACACACACACACACACACACACACACACACACACACACACACACACACACACACACACACACACACACACACACACACACACACACACACACACACACACACAAAATTATTTTTTTACAAGCCCATGTGTGCTTTGCCGCATAAACAATCTTTGTGCGGCAGAGCACCCTCTACAGGACGAGCACGTAAATCTTTCATAAGGAAATATCAAGGGTCAGGACGACATGCCGGCAAGGAAACTGTTCACGTAAACATTGTCTCATAGAAAAACAAAAACAGCGTAGGTGATTGAAGACCACCACTCTTGGTATGTTCATCAACTGGCCATAGTAAAAGTACACTTCCGTTTACGCGCGACTCGCAATCGCCGAGTGTTTAGAGGCATCAAATATTGACGGAGCACCGTGCAACGCTCGGGCGCTAACAAATGAGGAAGGAAAACGTTCTTGCCGTGAGCCAAGGTAGGTCGATGTGGCAGCAATCAATGAAGTCTTGGTCTTATAGCAGCATTGGATTCGGTGACCTTAAGATGTGCACACGTACGTGCGCCCAAGTATGCTTGTCGCAACCGTACGGCATAAACGTCGGCGTGGCATAACACGTAAGTATGTGTTATAGAAGCGCATAGGTGAAACTAGTGCCACCACTAGAGCGGGTGGCAACGTTTTAAAAGCCACTTCAAAGAAAGGGGTGCTTGCACGTAGTAACAGGGTTCCTAGATCACCACGACTATTAACTCGAATGTTTACTCTATGTTGCATAATTCACGCGTGCGAGGGAAGATAACCTGCACACCTCTGCAATTTCTTATGTTCTCTAGGCTAATTTTGCATGTACCCTTCGCACTGCATCCCGTTAGATAAAAACATTACCATATTTGTTAATGTTGAGCAGATGATATAAAAGCGTCTGAAGAACTCGATAAAGAATATTGTGTTGCCTGTCGATTGCTGTACGTTACCGTGTTACTTTAACAATTTAGTGTGCTATTATGTCAATTTAGCTGCTCATTATTCATTCCGGGTAACCTTCGTTATTTTTTGTCACTGTAGAACTCATAAATATGAAGTAGTCGAGGCAATATGACCCTCAACATCTCCACAGCAAGACATTAAAACAGATTGGTCTACAGCAATTCTTTACAAAAAGCCGGCGTTTTCTTAGTTTATTATCTAAACTAAAAGCAAGTTATCTTTTTCTAATTTTGTAATTGAACTACAGCTTCAGCGTTTATTTGCAAGGTCAGAAATGTGAAGGCTATTTTTCACAACGCAGCCATTCTGCAGGTAAGCGTGTGCTCGTCCAAGCTACACAATCCAGTGTTGCAGAACTAGACCCCATCGAAAAATATTAATCATTTGTGCGCTTTAAATCTGCTAAGGAGCAACAAGAATGAATGCAATGCACGAAAATATCTAGTATAAATAAGCTGTGACATATTGTCAGAGTATGCGACACCAATCCGTATATATATATATATATATATATATATATATATATATATATACGGATATATATATATATATATATATATATATATATACGGATATATATATATATATATATATATATATATACGGATATATATAATATATATATATATATATATATATATATATATATATATATATATATATATATATATATATATATATATATATATATTTATGATGAGATCTAACAGACCGTAATGCCAAGGAATGTGCAGGGGAAGTTATTAGAACCAATGGAATGTAAATAAGAAGAAAGAAAAGTGGGTGAAAAAATAACCAGCCGTGCGCATGGCTGGTTATGCTCACGGCTGGTTATTTTTTCACCCACTTTTTGGAGCGAACCCAGCTCGTTTTTTTTTGTTTGCGGAGAAAGTGTTAAACATACAGTTTTCTGCGCATGGTAAGGACAAGAGTGAGTAGTATCAGATATCTACTTTCGCCTGTGCACTAGAATCGTACTACTAAGCATAACGTGCTTCGCGAATTTCCAAATTAGGTTTCGTCAGATTGTTGCGAAGAAACGCCAACAGCACATTACCGATACATCGGTTTTGCTGCACCTCAACGCGCGCAAGTTGCACGCAACGAATTCTCTCATGGCGTGACGAGAAAACGTTCCTAGCTGATGAGTGATGTGAATGCGTGCGTCTCTGTTCCTGTGATAGTGGCGAATGGGGAACACGACGAACGGAGTTAGTGTTGGT
This sequence comes from Rhipicephalus microplus, assembly GCF_013339725.1. NCBI lineage: Eukaryota > Metazoa > Arthropoda > Arachnida > Ixodida > Ixodidae > Rhipicephalus > Rhipicephalus microplus. Next base: position 95,638,931 of record NC_051175.1, read on the forward strand.
AGTGACTGGGCTATAGTCTTAGACGAATGAATCTCCCCAACGCTTAATTGTACAAACTTTGCACACCACAACGATTACACGCCCTTGGTCGACGCGCGTCATTTTCACCTGGCGACGGTTTCACAACATCAGAGACTGCTTGGAGCAACTATGTGGACAACCAAAACATTTCAGGAAAAAGTCCTGGCATGAACTCCAGGTCTTCGCCGACGTTGCACGTCACGACAGTGCATGCTAATGAGAGAGTCCTGTAGAAACTTACGTTGCCACACAAAATCGAAAGCTGACAACTCTTCTGGCATAGCGCAGGAAATTGAGTAAAAAAAAAAGAAGAAACAACGGATGTCGGTAAGCAAACGATTCGAGGGCTTCTTTCATTTCCTCCATGAAGTGCGTCATTACAATTTCAGATGCCCGTCTCCAGAGAAATTTGCTAGCGTCATTGGCGCTGCAATCAGCTTTAGCTTGTGCGTGAGAAAGGTGAAAAAAAAAAGAACCTTACACATGCTGCGCTTAAGATGGAATTACTAAATAAAAGAAAAAACAAATAGGGTTTGAAATAAAAGACGGCATTGCGATGCGCAAGCTACTTTCGGTTTCCGCAGTATCCTGACGTCATGACACGACATGAGCTTCTCGGCGGGTGCTCGCGTAGCCACAATCACGATGTCGCGACTTTTTTTATGACGTCTCTCCATGACGTTTCTCTGTAGCGTCTCTTTCTATGACGTGTTAATTATTAAAGCAGGAGCGGTCATTTTCAATGTTTTGATATCTGACGTCATGACTATTTGTAGTGTAGGGTGCATTGATTCTCCGGAATTGACACTGTAGCCTTATGCCACGACCGTGTAGGTGTCAGTAGACGCGTCAAAATAGCAGCATTTGCTCACGTTCAGACTTGCTCAGAGCCGTCCCTATATTCAGGAGATTTGCGTGGCACCCATTTAGAACCCATTTTTAGAACTCAGCTTTGAAGCGAACACTCTCTTGTTCTAGTTGGCTTGTTACGTTCAATGAATCCATAGTGCTCAAACATCCTGTCATCGTCCTTGGTCCCTGCAGGTCTGTTAAAACGCTAGGGCTTCATTCAGTGATCAGCTTCAGAAATTTGTGTCAGCGCGTTCATACGGCGCAGATGGAGCTCCAAACTAAACCGCTTTTCTAAGTTCGGAGAACTTTAGGGCAGTGGAATTGTCGTATGCTATCCTATGCTGTCACCGACTCTTTGTGTAACGCAGGCAGAAACAAACACACCGTAGCCAACTCAGCACCTGCTCACGGCTAAAAAGAAGGAGGTTTCCTCGTGTTCGTCGGCCCCTTTAAATGAAGATATTTGAGCAGGCGAACCACATACTGCACAGCCGTCTGTGGCGTATACAGCGCGCGTTGAGTCCACGGAGAATTTTTCTTTCTCTTGTTCTTCGAGCACCTTGGTGACGACGTTATGTGTAAAGCACTTTAAATAAAGCCACGTAGAAAAAAAATTGAGAATTAAAGTGGTATTCAGAAATAGAAACAGAAGGAAAGAGAACATGAGGTAAATAAAGATTGAAATAAACCGCGAGAGCTTGGAAAGTCTGGAAAAACGAACAAGAGAGTAAGAGAGGTGAAGGAAAAAGGAAACCGAAGAGAAAAACAAAGAACGAAAGAAGAAGAAGAAGAAGAAGAAGAAGAAGAAGAAGAAGAAGAAGAAGAAGAAGAAGAAGAAGAAGAAGAAGAAGAAGAAGAAGAAGAAGAAGAAGAAGAAGAAGAAGAAGAAGAAGAAGAAGAAGAAGAAGAAGAAGAAGAAGAAGAAGAAGAACGATGATAACGACATTGTCCAGCTTCTCAGTTCCTGCAGGTGTGGCACCCTACGTGAAGCAGCCTCAAATTTTTTCGGTTCACGAGAGTATAAAGGCTATTGCACGCTTACGTCACTGCCTCGGCCCTTCATCTTCGGGGTGGCCACGCATATTTACAAGAGGCCAGAGGCAATTATCACGACACCGAGTCAGCATTTGTTGAGATAATATTTCGGCGAACAGCAGTACCACAGCACGAAGCCTATAGGGAGCTGAGGAATCAGTGATATGCTGTGTCAGAGTGCGTCACTTACCACTATCGATTATCACGGCAAGCTAATGTACCAACGAGAAAATCAGAGACACCAAATAACGTTGCTAGGGTTGAAACCTGCCTCCCACCCTGTGTGTTCATGCTGATAAAAAACAGACAAAAAACAACGAAAAAATACTTCTCAATATTCAGACATGGCACATAGGGTGAAGGGGGCTGGACAAGAGCACTGACTTACAACTGTTGGTAAACGAGTTGTATGTCAGCACTGTTGTCGTAGTTTCTTCATCTCGTATGTACTGTCAAAATATCGCACTGTTACTTTTCTTCCCTTTTATAAAAATATTGTCGATTGTCCTCACTGCAACAAGTCTATATCATCAAGGGAGGAATGACGAAGACAGTAAGCGGAACCTAATATTCCACAGACGCGATAAATTTTATGAAATGTCGCAAACAGTATAACAGAATATATATCACACCATTTACAAAAAAGGATAGCAGGAACCCCGTACAGTGTATTAGCGCCTAAACAGCCATAGCTGGATCTTGCTCCTTGCATCTTAAAACTCTGCCCACTGTGATTGTTCTTCTTTTGTTCATGCTTTTCAAAGAGCACTCGACTTTCGCATTGTGAAGCTATATTCACCTACCTCATCATCTGCATTGTCGATTTCGATTTATAAAGCGAACACCACGCACTGTGGTAAAACACACACACACACACACACACACACACACACACACACACACACACACACACACACACACACACACACGCACACACACGCACACACACGCACACACACACACAACGATGATGGACGAAGGGCGTGGGAAGCTACTGAACAAGCAAAATTAGCTTACATTATTTTTTTACACAGAAGTGTTAATCTGCCACATCAGTCGACGTATTTGTAGTAGGAGTAGTAGTTTTATAGGCAGTAACATGTGTAGTGGTAGTAGCAATGTCAATAGTTGTGTAGTAGCCGACAAATAACCAGAGAGGAAGTGAATAAGGAAATAAATAAAAAGAATAATCAATATGATTACGACGATCAAAATGGTGATTACGATCACAGTGTTTTTGTGCCATAAGTCCTCCTCATTGCCATCTCTATCTCCTAACAGCTTTGATGCCCGGTGCTTTTCACTGAGTGAAACTGTTCGAATTTTCGTTTTAGCGGGCCATAATCTCAAACTCGCGTGACGCTGCTAAGCGGTTACTGAAACTTGATTGATATGTGGGGTTTAACGTCCAAAAACTACTATATAATTATGAGAGAGGCCGCAGTTAAGGGCTCCGGAAACTTCGACCATCAGGGGTTCTTTAACGTGCACCCATATCTGAGCACACGGGCCTACAACATTTCCACTTCCATCGGAAATGCAGCAGCCGCAGCCGGGATTTGATCCCGCGAGGTTACTGAAACCTATGTAAGCGGAATACTAATCTTTTCTCTTTTCCTTTGTTCTTTTTTTTTTCACGGAGGAAAAAAAAGGGGGTGGGTAGAGCATGACGTCACGCAGCTATCCTTGGCAAGCCGTGCCATTTTGAAGCCAGCACCATCGAGTCAGCATGTGGCGTTTCGCGCTAGATCACGGCGGAGAATGAAAAAAAGATAGCATAGTGAAGGCCAGCCTAATACACAAGAATTATGATAATTTATGGACAAGTAGGTACCCAGAAAGTGTGGTTGTAGCAGTTACTCAAGAAGTGGTACTAAAAAGGCTCTGAAAGACCGCTTTTTCAGATTTCACTGTGACAGTGGAGCGCGTTCAGCGCAGTCCTGGCGTTTTTCTTCCTCCGTGTTAGTGTTGTTCGGGTCACATGTCTGATCTTTGGTGCTGCTAGGAAAGCTTACCTCATTTGCATTGCGTCACGCGCGTCATGCAGGCCAGACGAAAAAAAGCACGCACAAAGCTTCTTTCGCTATAGCGGGAGACAAAGAAGCGTCCAGGATAATTGAGTGATTACCTCTCGCAGAAAGCGGATTATGGAGGCGCGAAGATTAGCGTCACGAGCAGATTAACAGCCCATACGCCAAAGCTGACCTATACCGAACAGGCGCCTGCATTGTCGGGCACTTGTTCAACTGCTCGTGTCCGAAATTTCTCGGCTAATTTATACAGAAAAGCGAAACACGTGCTGGGAAGAATAATAGGATGCATTCAAGAGGATGGATCAATGTCATGTGCAGAATAAAGAGAAAAAAGAATAAAGAAAGAATATAAATAAAAAACAATAAAAAAACAAGACTTGCTGCCCAGCTTCACACTGACTTCAGGCTCGGTACCACGAAACTACCTTGATTTTAAGGCGATATCGTTAACTATCTCGTTTTGCAGAAATTTGAATGTCAGGGTTGGTGTCTTTGGCTGTGAGTAAAAAATCAGCGTTGTCGGTGAGCAAAAATCCAAGTTAAATGCGTAATAAACACGAGCGTTTATTCTACTTCACGAGTGAAATGTACGCTCTATGCTGTAAAATATTTGGGCCGATAAAAACAATGATAAACTTCCAAATCGCATGTAAGCTGTAGCATCTATTATGTACTTTAGGTAATCCCCTGCGCCGCTGTAATGCCCATGTGAATTCCCACAGTGAATACACTGTGGGAATGAATACACTGTGCGAATGGAAGCGTTCACGATCACGTCGCCTGAACGACAAACCTTCTCGGAGAGAAGTCAGTCGGAAGACAGTATTCAGCGATTGACCCAACGTTCTGCGACTGCCAAGCTTTTTTATTAATATTATTATTTCTGCACCTACTGAAACAATGAGATCGCTATCTCACTCAGAGTGAAGCATTACATCCAAGGATTCCTGCTGAAACCACGTTAGAGATATAAAGACGTAAGTCGTCGAACGGCTCATCATTTTAATTTGCCTCGTCTAAGAAGACCGAGCAGATCAGTTGATCTGCTTGGTCTTATCAGACGCGGGAAACTTTATCTCTATTCCTTCTTTTTCTCTTTTCTTCCTCTTTCTATGTCCTCCCCCCCCTCTCTCTAGCTTTCATCTCTGTTTTTTCTTGTTTTCTTTCTTGTTTCTTTCGTTCTTCCTTTCTTTCTCTCTTCTCTTTTTGTGTTTCTATTGATCGCATCACATATTGCTTTATTCGAACATTTCACTTTCTCCGTGCCTTGAATCGGACATTCATCCACGTGCTCGGCAGCGTAAAATGCAGCAACAAGGACGATCATGTGCCCATATCTAAGCAACAATAAAATAATTTGACGTAATCATACGTGCATCGAGTGACTTTGATAGAAGATCAAATTGGCATATCAGAAACAGCTTATCGCGAATAAGCCCAAGATCGAGAAATGATCAATGACCGAAGAAATGCCACTAGAAACGCACATGTCGCCAGCGCACCTTTGGGGGCCTCGTTTCTATATTGTTCCCGACACCGTCTGTTTTCGCGTACAACGACGCACCTGTTGAAAGCAGCTACTAGTATCGAATTCACTTGTACTGACGCAGTGGGTTGTTGGGATGGCCTTTCATTTCTTCCGCGGCAATATCTGGTGTGGAGTGCCGTTTCACACTCATCAAGTGTGAGGCCCACGGGATGGATTAACGCTCTCCCATAGTAGATTTCCAGGTATCGTTACCCTTTTTTTAACACACTTTTTGTGTACCTGTTTGCCAACGTTGTCATATGTATCACCCCATAATGTCTCCGTTTCAACGTAGTGTTGTTTGTCGTGGTACATAGATATGTCGAAGTGCAGGTGCCCTTATTACTGGAATGTTATAGAACCATTATTTTCTGTACATAGCGTAAATAAACCTTTTCTGAACTCTAATACTCAGTGGCTACGTTTAGGGACGGCTTTATGCTATTCCATAGTAGAGTGCCTTAACCAAAATCCTTAACCACTATTTCTATTCCCCCCCCCCCTCCCGCTATCTTAGCCTGAAGAGGCCCAATCGCGTACTTCAGTCAACGTCCTGGCTACGTGAGTAATTTTCTTTTCCCTGAAATTAAACGGGATAAACCACACCGAAGTCTTCCTTACGAGGGAGTTTCTTGTTTAGTGACAATTTTCTTCCGAAATTTCCTCGAATTATTCTTAGCATTAAAAAAACACGCTCTCGCTCAATCTTGTTCGCTTGAGCACATCGCCAGCATAATTGCGAAATTTTTCACTAGATAAAGCAACCCACACACGCCTATATGCTCTCTTATTGTCGGAAGACCTCGGAAGCATTGTTTTGGTTCTTCGGACAGACTATTGGCTCCCTGTAATTATTCATACCGATCGACTGCCATTCTAAGAGAACCGCTTAACAGCAAAGGTCGACAAACTTCAAAATTACACTACTTGTGGTAATCCCTGCGAAATCTTTCGTACTCATCGAGCCAGACCACGTTCTCTCCCCCCCCCCCCCACAAAAAAAAAAAAAAGAGAGGCCACAAAAGGAGTGCTGGAGAGGCCTAATTTGGTAGGGCCCGAGTGCTTCCTGACCATCGATCGCCTCTGGACGGCTTTAAACGCTTTACGGGATAGATCTAAGATTGAATTTTGTTTTTTGTTCTTTATGGTTTGTACTACTTTGCTTTCCTAGGGGCTTTCTCAGAGGCACGTGTTGCTGACAGCTTGATTGAGCCTGAGTAGCAGCTCCGAAATGTGAGGAGGTGAACAAGAAGGGAAACGTATTTCTTTTTTGTTTCTTGTATCATTTCGTTTCTGCCCTATAGGCATCGCCTTGTTGCATGACCCGCGTGAATGACATAATAAAATAGAAGGCGCTGTAGTGAGAATCGGAGGGAGAAAAAAGGAATGTCGAAATGCGAAAGGCTACCAGGTCAAGTGGAATGGGAATAAGGACGAGAGAAGGTTTGAACATTGACCCGAACAAACGGACATTCCGCCTCAATCTAAATGCGGTCGCGACGATTGGGATTCGATCACGTGACTTTCGCGTCAGCATTCGAGCATTGCAACCACTTTTGACCCCCGTGGTGTGCTAAGTTAGAGATCGAATATGCCGGTCACTGTAGGAGGGAATATCACCAGGCTTCGCTCGAACTCTGCATTGATGTTTCACACGGCACTTCAGCCCTAATGAGGGTGACACACGTAGTCTCACATCAAATGTCGAAGCAATCATATGTGAGCTGAATGCTGTCCGAAGGATTTTGCCGTGTTATTCGGAACGCCAACGGTCTCTAATTATTGTGATCAGCTACTAAGCGCTTCAATTTGGGTATTATTGCGTACCAGTAACATGGAAGTTAAAAGCACCAGTTTAAAATCACATCACTGAAGACGAAGTCTGAAATAGTGGAGGCGAGAAAGAGAGAGTGAGAGAGAAAACGATGTTGCAGAACAGCAGCAGCCGTATAGTCGTCTTTGTTTTTTTCATTTTTGCAATGTAAAAAAAAAGTTCTTACATTTATTTAGTACTTTAGTTGGCATTACTGTCTGAATCGCAAGTCCTCCTTTTTTTTACTGAGTTGATAAAATAGGAGGGCTTGGTGCCATTATGATGGCACCAGCTGCTCCTTCATAGTCAGAATTGTGTCCAATGTTGACTTCTCGGAAGCGACAGTGAACACTACAAGTTCAAATAAAAAAACAATATGAACGAAATCTATTGGTCTCACTTCAAACAAAATTTATTCTTTCATCATCACAGGAAATAGTCCTGGACTTGTCAACATAAATATTACGACTTAGGGGGCTTTAGAAGCCAGGCGCGTTCTTTCGCAATGTCGCAAATACAGCACTCACCAACCGTCACTTTTACTTTCGTTTAAACTTCCCGTTTAAACTTATCTTACTGAAGCATCTCTAATCGCATTCCTGGAGAAGAATCTTATTCACGAGGAAGTTTTGCATGGCTAAAAGAATACCCGTCTTCTTTTTTTTGAGTCTGCATTATCGAATTTGATGTTTCTTTTTTCTTTTTTGTCTTCGTCATTCATTATTAGTTCCCCTATTCTTTACTCTTTCACCCCATCTCCGTTTCCTCTCTTTCTTCCCTCCTCCCTAAAGAGTAAGCAGGCATTGTGCTCCTCTAGGTGGCGCTTGCCAGCTTGCTCTCTTTCTCTCTCTTTTATTCGGTGTTAATTTGTACCTGTGTATGCAATTCAAATAAATACATATATAATTTATATTTCACTTCCGCGTCATTGCATTGTGAAATAGAAATAATTGATTCATGCTACCTATACTTCCCATGCTCAGATGTATGCAGTCTAGCGAGATGGCAAACGGCGTACAAAGAGCCCATTATGTGGGGCAGACCGTGCTGGCAAACGTGACAGTATAAACAGAGCAGATCAACGAGGAGGATTTGGGTTGAAAGAAGCAATAAAGCACAAAGACAGCGCTGTCTAATTTCACGCTCCAGCGATAACACGAGGGCACTGTCACGATGAGAAAGCAAGGGTGACACTGGCTGCATCTAATAGCTTTCGCAAGAACGAAATTCACGCCGAACTGGCACGACACGAGTGTCTCCCCGACGATGGCTCCTTCTGGCGTGAACCGTAGGTAACGCGAATTATATGTCGCCGTCTTACCGTCGTACGTTCGATGGCTGGAGTAGCTTCACGTATAGTCGCACGTGGTGTATACGAGTCTTTGCAAAGTGTAACGATTACATGGTGTCTTCTTGATGCTATCGTCGGGTCGTTCGTTTTTGAAATAACATTTCTATACATACAGTACACCTGTTTAGCAACATTGAGTTGCCCAGTGTCAGCGGGCACACCTGCAAAACCAAAAAATTAACGAAGCAATGGTATGTCACAAATAGGTTGCTTGTTTCTCTCGGTTTCTGTTGTCGGCTCAACAACGACGAGACACGCGAGCCGTTAAATTGAAAAATGCCGCGAAACTATCTTCACGCAAGGTAAGCGTACCAACCTGACGGTTGCTCCGCTACGTACCTTAACGATCCCATTAGCTCAGAATAAAACTGCCTGCTCTTTCAATGGGCTCATTGAAAACATTTTAATCAGATATTTGTGGAGTTAATTAGTTCTCAGGTTAATAAACCCTGTGTCGCAACATCATATGCATTCAACATTACTGTTAACTTCAACCGGAAACTTCGATTTTGTATCATTGATTGATATGTGGGGTTTAACGTCCCAAAAACACCATATGATTGACCACCATATGATATGACCACCAAAACCACCATTGGGTGCTGGTTAAAGAACCACCTGGGGTTTTTTAACCAGCACCCAAATCTGAGCACACGGACCTACAACATTTCCACCCTTATCGGAAATGCAGCCGCCGCCGCCTCGATTTTGTATCAGTTGTGTTTCAGAAATTTGGAGGTAGCTTATCTATGGGAAGTGCTTCGAAGAGATACAATAGACATGAACAATAGACATGTGTCACAAATAGAGCGCTCAAAAAGGGCGCGCCGCGAAATTCTCGCGACGAAACGCCGGAGTGACGCCACGAGGTCAACGATAAAAAAAATAAAAAAATAAAAGAAGCATCCAAGGACTCCCCGGGCGCGCGACCCTCCCCTCTCGGAAGCGTAGGTTCGCCGACGAACCTCCTCACCCCACAACGGCGGCCGAACAAGCACTCGAGTGTTCTAGATGGAAAGGGGCGGGTTGATGCCGGGTTGAGTCATCCGTCGCGGACGGCATTCGAACCGTCTCGCCCCCTCCCCAGCCTTCGCTGCGTATCGCGCCGACGAAATGACGAGAACTTTCTGGAATCTTGCGCGGAAGGTATTTAATGAAGCAGCCAAGGTGGGAGGTCAGAAGAAGACAGAAGTTAGCGCCAGAGCGCGTAAGGATTCCGCCGTGTAGTCGGCGAACGTTTCGTCCGTAGGGACAAAGGAGGAGAAGACGGAAGTTAGCACCAGAGCGCGTAGGAATTCCGCCGTGTAGTCGGCGAAGGTTTTGTCCATAGAGACAAATCAGGAGAAGAAGATGATTTCCACCTGAGGGGTGACGACTCGAGCTACAGGCAAGAGTGTGTGTTTACCACTATCGAGCGAAGACGCGTGGCAACAGCTGCGTGTGTGAAGCCGACGTGTTTCCGGCGAAGAAGTTTGAGGCTTGGAGAGTGGCCAATTGAAGACGCGAGGTTTCCTGGAAGAGAAGCTTCGGCAAGGTTTCCTGGAAGAGAAACTTCGGGGGGGAGGGCAAGTGAAGACGCGAGGTTTCCTGGAAGAGAAACTTCGGGGGCAGCGGAATGACAACAAAGCTGGAGTTTTAGTGAGTGATTCTCGGAAGAGTATCATCCAGACTTTTGTTCCAAGAACTCTGGACTTAATAGGTTTTCTATCTCTTTAGTCTTTAAGTGTCTAGGTTGTTTAATGCATTCGACTGCATTGTAGCGTGTATTGTCTGTGTCCGTTGTTTCGAGTGTGGCTGATTGTACTGTGTAGTACGTTGTTCGATCGGTGACATATTGTAGTCAACTATTCTGGAGTGTGAATACTTGTGTATTGTTTTTTCATCTGCCATTATTGAGAATATAATTTTGTTTTGTTTATCATTTCTCGGATCTGACTTGTTCTTTGGGCCACAGCCGGCGTCCGCTGGCGCGCCAAAAAGGACCACTTCTAAATTGTCCACGACTTCGTGGTGCGGTTCGGGGGGCCGATACCTCGGCCCTTGGAATTAGCCCGGCGATCGCCTCCCTAATTAACGGGACCCGTGGCAATTAATCTGGCGTCCGCGACAGGACCTTTTGGTGCACAGTGTGTCCAAAGTATTGAGAAAGAGCCTCGAGTTGTTGATAGTGCTATCGGAACGATTTTGTGTGTTGCTCAGTGTTCTCGTTAACGAGTGCAGAGGAGTGTTCCGATAGGCTGATTTAGGCACATACTTTTTGCACACGGCCAGATTTTATTGGCGAGACACAATGGATCTCAAAAAGTTAGTCGCTCTTGGTGAGAAGATGGGTCTTTCTGGCACCGAACTACGGAAGTGGGTAAGCCAGAAGGAGAAAGAGGCGGTGGATAGAGAGAGGTTGGCAGCTGAGAGAGCCAAGGAAGAAAAAGCAGCTGAGTTGGAAAGAGAAAAGTTGGCAGCCGAAAGGGCGAGAGAAGAAAGAGAGGCAAAGGAGCGACAGCTGAAGGAAGAAAAAGAGCAACAATTGAAGTTGGAGCTGGAGAGAGAAAAGTTGGCAGCCGAAAGGGCGAGAGAAGAAAGAGAGGCAAAGGAGTGACAGCTGAAAGAAGAAAGAGAGCAGCAATTGAAGTTGGAGTTGGACAGAGAAAATTTGGCAGCCGAAAGGGCGAGAGAAGAAAGAGAAGCGGAGATGGCTGAAAGGGAACGGCAGTGGCAGCACGAAATGGAACTCGAACGGCTCCGTTTGCAACAGCGAAGTGAAACTCCGGTCCAAGCTAGAGTTGAAAGCAGGGAACGGGAGGACCACGGCTTCCGCTTGAACCCAAGCAAGCTTCTCGTAGCGTTTGATAAAAGGAAGGACGACCTTGACGCGTACCTTCACCAATTTGAGACGGTTGCGAGGAGCCAGAATTGGCCGGAACATCAATGGGCAACTGCTTTGAGTACTTGCTTGAGTGATGAAGCGCTCAGTGTGTACGGTAGGCTTACGCCGACCGATGCAGCCAACTATGCAAAGGTGAAAACTGCTTTGCTGAAGCGATTTAGATTTACTGTGGAAGGATTCCGGGAGAGATTTCGGACAGGAAAGCCAGCTGATGGTGAGACGGCTACGCAGTACGCCGCCCGACTTAGCCATTATTTCGACAGATGTATTGAACTTTCAGGGACAGCGCAGGAGTACGATGAGCTTAGAGAGCTCCTAATTAGAGAACAATTTTTTACTGGTTGCCACCCAAGCCTGTCGCTGTACTTGAAAGAGAGGAAGGCTGAGTCACTTGAAGGAATGCTTCAATTGGCTGATCAATTCTTGGAAGCGCAAGGTGGCACAAATTTGGCCAAGGGCAAGAAGGAGTGTCCCGAAGATTCAAAAATTTCGGCACCCGAACAAAAGAAGCGTGCACCGAAGAGTGTTCCGCGATGTTTTCTGTGTAACCGAGTGGGTCATCGTGCTAGCAACTGTCGAACTAACTTTACAGGTCCCACGGTCGTAAAATGTTTCAAGTGTGGTCAGACTGGGCACAAAGCAGACGCATGTCGTAACGAAGCGAGTCAAACTCACCAGGTATCCTGTGTGCTAACAGCACCGAAATCGGATGGTGATGCCGTCACCGACGAATTTGTAGAGTTGAAAATGGGGAGAAAATCCCTATTGTGGGTGCTATAATGACAAAACAGCCAACCGGTGTTACGAAGGGAATGCCAACGCTGCCTGGAAAAGTTGCGGGCAAGAAGGTTACGGTGTTGAGAGACACCGGTAGCTCCACGGTTTTCGTGCGGAGAAATTTGGTACGGGAAAGTGATTTTACCGGCAGAACGAAACCGGTTTGCCTAATTGACCGTACAGTTCGGATGCTTCCCGAAGCAGAAATTGAGGTTGAAACCCCGTACTTCAGCGGGAAGGTTACCGCTCTATGTATGACGACCCCCCTGTACGACCTCGTCATCGGAAACATCGACGGGGCGCGAGGGCCGAACGAACCAGAACGTTTGGAGGAAGACCCGAAGATGGAGCCCCGGCCGACACAGGGGCCGCGAGATACAGCGGAGAAAAATCCCGTGAAGGATCTCACTCGAGCCCAAGGTGAAGCCTGGGCGCAAGAGACAGTGAATGAGAACATCATCGTATTGAATGAGTTCACATGCTGGGCAGCTTGACTTACGTCGGCACGACCTCAACCGAGCGACAGTGTAAAGGTGACGGAGTCGGCCAGCCAGGCCAAATTTCGGGACATGAGCAAGCGGGTGAATAACCGGACAGGATCGGTTGAACGTCATGACCCGTTAACAACGTCGGAAGTGACAACAATGGCTGAGACGCCGCCTCAGATACCGTCGTAGGAAAGGGCTCGCCGAAAAAAAACGTGGAAACACAAGAAGAGATCAAGCGAGCACCGCAAGAAAGGGCGCAAGCGCCGTTCGAAATGCACAGGATAAGTGTTGAGGTCGAACCGGAATGTGTTTGACAGTGCTATATGTTAAGTTAATGTGGCTGTTGTCCTGTGTTACAAGTGTATGTCGAGCGAGTCAAAATGTTTGTTACGGTGATGTGATGTATAGTATTGTATCATTGTTGTAAAGACAGAACTTTGTACATTTGTATTGTTTAGAATATGTGATGGAGTGTTGCATTCATGTACCTGTGGCTATATTTCATGTGTTGTGGTATCGAATTACAATGTACAATTGTATTGAGTGATCTATTGTGAATGTGAAGTGTTATGAGCGACGGGTTGTGTTACAGTCTGTGAGAGTGTGTGGTGACTGTTCGCGCTCGTTTGTGTGGTTTTGAATATTATGAGATAATATTCTTAAAGTGGGGGCAGTGTCACAAAACGAGCGCTCAAAAAGGGCGCGCCGCGAAATTCTCGCGACGAAACGCCGGAGTGACGCCGCGAGGTCAACGATAAAAAAAGAAAAACGAAAACAAGTATCCAAGGACTCCCCGGGCGCGCGACCCTCCCCTCTCGGAAGCGTAGGTTCGCCGACGAACCTCCTCACCCCACAACGGCGGCCGAGCGAGCACTCGAATGTTCTAGATGGAAAGGGGCGGGGTGATGCCGGGTTGAGTCATCCGTCGCGGACGGCATTCGAACCGTCTCGCCCTCTCCCCAGCCTTCGCTGCGTATCGCGCCGACGAAATGACGAGAACTTTCTGGAATCTCGCGCGGAAGGTATTTAATGGAGCAGCCAAGGTGAGAGGTCAGAAGAAGACGGAAGTTAGCGCCAGAGCGCGTAAGGATTCCGCCGTGTAGTCGGCGAAAGTTTCGTCCGTAGGGACAAAGGAGGAGAAGACGGAAGTTAGCGCCAGAGCGCGTAGGGATTCCGCCGTGTAGTCGGCGAAGGTTTTGTCCGTAGAGACAAATCAGGAGAAGAAGATGATTTCCACCTGAGGGGTGACGACTCGAGCTACAGGCAAGAGTGTGTGTTTACCGCTATCTAGCGAAGACGCGTGGCAACAGCTGCGTGTGTGAAGCCGACGTGTTTCCGGCGAAGGAGTTTGAATCTTGGAGAGTCGCCAATTGAAGACGCAAGGTTTCCTGGAAGTGAAGCTTAGGCGAGGTTTCCTGGAAGAGAAACTTCGGGGGGGGGGGGCAAGTGAAGACGCGAGGTTTCCTGGAAGAGAAACTTCGGCGTGGTTTCCTGGAAGAGAAACTTCGGGGGCAGCGGAACGACAACGCTGGACTTTGAGTGAGTGATTCTCGGAAAAGTATCATCCAGACTTTGTTCCAAGAACTCTGGACTGAATAAGTTTTCTATCTCTTTAGTCTTTAAGTGTCTTGGTTGTTTAATGCATGCGAGTGCATTGTAGCGCGTATTGTTGTCTGTGTCCGTTGGTTCGAGTGTGGCTGATTGTACTGTGTAGTACGTTGTTCGATTGGTGAGATATTGTACTCAACTATTGTGGAGCGTGCATACTTGTGTATTGTTTTTTCATCTGCCATTATTGAGAATATAATTTTGTTTTGTTTATCAACTCTCGGCTCTGACCTCTTCTTTGGGCCACAGCCGGCGTCCGCTGGCGCGCCAAAAAGGACCACTTCTAAATTGTCCACGCTTTCGTGGTGTGGTTTGGGGGGCCGATACCTCGGCCCTTAGAATTAGCCTGGCGATCGCCTCCCTAATTAACGGGACCCGTGGCAACATGCAATAAATACAATATAGACTCTTAGCCTGCGAGCCATTAATAACACTTGTGTAGAGCGGTATCAGTGGATAAAACCGGAACGTTGTTCTGTAAGCGAATCAACCGAGAGAAGAAATTCTTTTAGGGGCGAAGCTCCTTATAGCGGCACCCGTTCGTCTCCCGTAGGATGTAACAAGTATAACATTTTGACCTCCAAGGTGGTGCCGCTGAGAGACTTCTTCTGTGCGTTGTTGAACAATAAAAAATAGTGCTCAATGTACATGCCAATGGCTGCAAATGGGGAATGAGAGACAGGAGCATTCGGCTTTTAGTTAACGCGCAGGCTGCGATCACCATTAGTAGCCATTGGCATGTACATTAAGCACTATCTGACAAGAAAGGGTTGCTACGTTATACTCGCTGGGTATAACCTCCTTAGCTTTAGAAAGGTTTAGCGAGCGTTGAGCCGCAGTGCCATGAATACAATGAACTTGTATATACCATGAATGATCTCGAGGTGGTTAAAAATGGAAAGTAGATACGAAGCGCAAGCCGTAAGAAAGTAAAAGCCGAATTCTCCGCCTCTCATTTCCCATTAGCAGCCATTGGCATGTACATTGAGCACTATCTGACTGAAAAAGTTTGCTACGTCATACTCGCTGGGCGTAAACTCCTTGGTTTTCGAAAGGTTTAGCGAGCGTTCGGCCGCAGTGCCATGAATACAGTGAACTACTATATACCATGAACTCGAGGTGGTTAAAGGTGGGAAGTAGACCCGAAGCGCAAGCCGTAAGAAAGTGTGCGTGTGCCTCCTCTTGTTTAGTCCTTGGAATGTCCGCTGGATGGCGGTACTTCTATATGATGAAAAGATGCAAGATGGTGGTACTTGGAGTGTTGAATAGATGGACGAACAGACACATAGACAGATGCATGGATGGATGCATGAACGGACGCAGGGGCGGCAGCATGGACGAACGCAGGGACGGACGCACGAACAGACGCACGCATGGGCGGGCTGATGGACGCATGGACGGTCACCCTGACGGACGCATGGACGGACGGAAGCAAGAACGAATGGACGGACGAATTCTTCGCCCCACTCTCCATCATTCACTGCGTGGATATGCTGCCATTTTTTTTGTTCTGCTGCTGATTATGATTAAATATTTCTGAGTGCTTTATAACGGGGGCCATTGAAAACACCCATTCGCATGCCCAATTCACGTAGTTTTACCCTTGTCGAAAAGTTTTGCTTGTGTCCCGCATTATATGATGATTTAAGGCAACTCCTCACACCATGTGACAATCATATAGTGTCTTCTTCCGAAGCAGTTTCAGCAAATATTGTGGCTCTGAGATAGAGTGCCTGCTTTCCGCGCAGACGGCCTGAGTTCAATCTTCATTGGAACTTGAAAATTTTTATTGTTCTTTTTTATTTGCATCTTTCACAATTTTTCAGTGACAGAAAAGATGATTTTTTTTAAATTACAGCACCAATAATGCCAATGCCGGCACTGACACCTGAATTACTTTGAAACGAGCTCTTTAGCGCTATCGCGTTAAAACAACAAATACGCCAGGCCTACGCACAAAGCACCCCACAGTCACTGAGAGCTGAAAGAGGCATTTCTAAAGGCTGTTGCCAACTCTTGTTCTTGTTCACCTATTGATCGTGGCGCATACCCATTATGGGGTATTGGCCAAGAATCGAGTGGTTTTAAATATTATTGTTTAGATTTAGAATAATGTAGATATAACACAAATATTACCGATAACCAACAAAAGTGTGGTGCTTGATCTAACGCATACAAATAGTTAAATAAATAAAGAAATTTATTCTTAGAATAGAGCAATATTATGATTTTCTTGAGGCTACTGATGCGAGTACACTTGCAAGAAACCCACTACGCCATACATACCCATTTTCCTAAAGCTGCAACGCATAAACTTCGCCATCATTCGTCTTTCGTCGGAGAAGCGAGGTACCCGCTACACACGTGTTAGAATTACGTGTGTTTTGTTTATGCTATGGCTGATGACTAGCAATTGTGGCTGACATTTTTGTATTGGGTCGGAAGCATTCAACGACCCACTCGTTACGCAATTCACGTTATGCGACTTCCGGTTGCTATTGTACTATTTGTCACGCTTTACTACCCATTCTAAGGTGGTCTTTTCCCTATACAAGATTCCTTGATGGGGACTTTATAGCAAAGGCGTTTCAAGCACCAGCATGGTTCTGTGGCAGAATACTCAGCTCCTACGTGGAAGCTCCAGGTTCAAACTCCATTCCTTCCTGCATTTTTTTTTCTCTCAGTTTGTTTTGTTTTTGCTTCGTGTGACAGTGGTTACGGACACAGGTGACGGACATATACGGCATAAAAACAGTTGTGATCTCATACCAGCCTTCACCCTAAGGATTGCACGTGGTTCAGTTTTTTACATGACTGAAGAAACAGACCTCCCGAAGGAGTCGACGTTAGCTACTTTTCGTTATAAGATATGGGATTGTGCAGACACTGCATATAGCTGCAAAAAATAAAAGAAAAAATATGACATGTGCTTTATTTCGAAGGAGCAAGATGAAATGTACAGGCTAGGTTCCCCACGATTGTGCGACTAACAAAGTGTGCATTCGACGCAATGATAAGACGATTACTTTGCGCGACAACCACGACAGACGTAAGCAGTTCTTCGCATCGGGCATTTTATTTTATTGTTTCTGGCGCAATCAGTTCTCTATAGAACGTACATACTCTCGGTGCGGGGAATCGGATACATCCGGATAATCCGAGACCAAATCTTCACGGCGACACGACTGAGTCAGCAAATCTCGGTATTTATTAACATTGCTGAATAAGGTCACGCAATACAAAAAACAAAAAAAAAACATATGGATTGATAAATTGAAGTGGCGGTGGTCGTTTCGAGTGGACAATCTGGCAGGCTCACCCATCATGATCGTTACTTCCAGTAACTGAGCTTGCCTGCTGCCTTTCAGAAGCCAATTCTGAATTCGCAGCGGTCAAGCGAAGATTACTTGTTTATTGAGAGAATTCCCTCTAAGAATACGTGGCTTAAGGTATAATGAATTGTGTAGCTCTTAACACGTCGCAGATGGTGAGTGAGTTTCCCGTTGCTGATGGGATCGCTTGCATTTTTGTGGTCCACCTAGTACTTAAGTGGGCTTGTATAGAGTCGGATTTTACAAACAGTTTGTGTATTTCTTCACGAAAAAGTTACTGAATCATAAGCGTTTGTCAAATTTTGTGTTCTCAGGTTCGGAGAACCTTCTTCACCTGGAAGTGGTGGTGATGAGGGCTCCACTGTGAAACGCTTTCTTAGATGTAAGCACAAAAAAAAAAAGATACATACATCGCGAAGCGGATGTCAACCGGGGCGTACTAGCAAACTCACAGGAAGGACAACCTACGGATATCATTGTTTTAGAGTAGTTAGCGAGATAAAAAAAGGCACAAGCCAGGAACATATATATGAGTCGAGTGCTACACCCACGTCTTCCTTCCAGTATCAATGCCAGTGCGTTTGTAAGAAAACTTTCCTCAAGGCCAACTAGCTTAGGCGAGTACTATTCTCAGCTCATGTATATTTTGTCACAGTTCTTCTATGATGTTCAGCTCATTTCGGCCATAGTTCCTCGAAAATGAAAATATCATCACATCTCAGCAAGTGCTTGAGAATACTCGATCCGGAGAAACTTACAGAAACACTGAGAATAAGGATGTGGTTTCGGGAGCAGTGATGTCATCAAAACTTAGATCACGCGGTTGTTCTGTATCGCGAACACTAAAGCGGACTCGAAATTTGCGCTCGCCTCGCGTCCAAATCCGAATTAGTCTAAAAAAACAAAAACATAGATACATACAGCACACGAAACTCAGATGTAGCTCCTCTAGCAATAGTGACGTCAATCCATGAAGCAAATCGTGCTTTTTGGCAGTGTGCCACCACATAGTGAACCAAAGGGTCGCAATTTTCGAGCGCACTTGTTTAGAGGCCACGCATTGACTAAATCGACCAGCTGCAATATTTCTTATAAACATGGACATAAATTATCTATGGTAGTGTTGACATTTTACAGTGTTAAAATATTTTTTCTGTTTTTTGTGATTCTATTATAATTTATCTGCTCCATTATTTTCTCACTTCGCGCATTTTTATTTTAGCGGAAGCTTTTAATGCCTGCCATTGTGACCTAGATTTTCCTTATATTCCCCGTTTCCGGTAGTCAACTATTTTGTTCGTGTGAGTGCGTGCGTGTATGAGTACGTGCATGTGTGTGTGTGTTTTGTTTAAGCCCCTCTGTTTTTCGCGCCTTACTATGAGGTCACCCCTGATAATAAACAATAAAGCGAAGAAACAACCAAGCGAGGGAATGTGTGAAAATATATGTTAAGGCAATAAACATAAAATGTTCTACAAAGCGTCCAACAGGACACGTGCCCGAAGTTTCCGTTCAATAAATCACCAATCAATTGTTGGGAATGGAAAAGCAAGATGAAGGTGAAGAAGAGTGGTGAAACGCATTGATTCAGAAGAGCTGACTGCTCCTCGATAAGAATTCCCCGGTCCTTCGCGGTCTGCCATCGCTTTAAAAAATTGAATGACAAATGGTCAGAATGGCGGGTCGTATAGCATTTTATTTTAACTTTTTTGAGCATGGAGCACCTCAGAAATTGAAGTTTTTGATGAAAATCTTTGTTCTTCATTAAGTTTTTGCTGAAATATACAAATGAAAAATAAAATATGCTTCTCGGCGGCGGCTACCCTTCTCCGCAGGATTGTTCGGGCAAAAAAAAAAATAAGAAAGAACAAGTTTACCAACACGTAAATACAGTTTAGTATTTGGTTCGTTATACATTTCTTCTAACAGAGAATGCAGAAAGCACGGAGTTCACTTTCAATATAGTTCAATGGTTAGTCATGCCGTATTTTAGTGTGTTACAAAAAGATGTCGAAAGCACTTGTATTGCTTCGAGATTTCTCACTGATTGGCACTGCTCTAGTATTTTCGCTAATGAGAAAGTTCGCTGCGAGTCCAGCGAGAAGAGTTCGAGCCGGCCGCATCGTCATCGTGATATTAATACTGAAGGTAATAATAGGTACAAAAAAATGTCGAAGCCTTCACTGCATCGTCGCGCGAGGATTGAAACAGCAAAGCTGCACGATTCTAATTCGAACCCGGCTCCTTCTGGCTTGTTGCTGGGCTACAGCTATAGGTGGTGCCAGGTTGTTTCTGCTCAGCGCGAAAACTTTCGATGTAGACCAAGAACATTCACAGAGACTACACAGATATCAAAACTAAAGATACAGAAAGCCGCGTTGAAAGTCAGCCCTTGTGCCTCCCAGGGATCCACAGAAACGTCATTTTTCGCGTAAGGCGTCCATCGCTTCGGAGTCATTTTTCAGCCACCTGTGTCTTTCCGGTTCCCTACTATTCTTTCGAAGGTATCGCTGAAACACTCCGTACAGTTCATTCAGTGAAGCTGAAACGTGTGGTTGAGGCGTTTATCACTGGATCGATACCGATAGTTTATTGAAGCTTTTCTCAATTACTGCATGGTTACGTCCGTCTAGTAAGCTAGACCGATGTTTGCCACACATGTGTCGCCATGTTCGTTTTTAGGAAGCCAGCGGTGAGCAGTGTAACTTCAGCAGTTGATGTTGCGCAAACCCGTTACATCTAACGTAACATGATTACTTCATGAATCGATAAGGTTGTTTACTTACCTACTGATCCATTCATGTTTTCTGTTCCCACCAGTTTCTAAAAAAAAAAGAAGCGTTTACGGCCGGCTTAACTGCATTACCGGTTGATCACGCGCATGCAGTACCATAAAAAAATTCATATATGCATTCTCGTATGGCATGAATGCCATGTACGTTCATTAAAAACACAGTACTATGAAGG
The DNA here is from genome assembly GCF_013339725.1 of Rhipicephalus microplus. NCBI lineage: Eukaryota > Metazoa > Arthropoda > Arachnida > Ixodida > Ixodidae > Rhipicephalus > Rhipicephalus microplus. Next base: position 95,659,620 of record NC_051175.1, read on the forward strand.
GCAGAGATAATGTCCATAATCTCTCCCTCTGTCTTTCAAGAGCTCTGCAGAGGAATGAAAGCATTTTACATATTAGCCTGAACATTGCGAGCACAGAGGATGCTAACTTATCATACAGATAAGATAACGCATTCTGCCAGCTACACTAGCAAGAAACAGTGTGCGGACAAGCACGATTCACACATCTTCCCAATTCTTCCGAACATCCGAAGAGCCCTTGCCTGCTGTAATCGTAAAACCTAGACTCCCGCCGGTATAATTACGGATCTAGTTTTACGGTCGGCGTAGAAGCGCATCGCAAACGCACCCCGGTCCAATTTCTTGCGCGAATAGCGACTCTGTAATTCCCATTCCAACTGCGTGGGGAGTAATTGCTCGTTACATACGCAAATCTAGCGCCTGCTTCGCACCCCTAGGGGTACAAGTACCGGTTATGAATATTTTTTTCTTTTTTTTATAAATCTACAGAGCCGTTTCTGAAAATGCACGGAACATCCGTGCTGTTGGGGTTATAAAAATTTGTTGGAGTTTGCGCATTATAATTGCAGTGGAACAATCTCTCTTGATGCTGTTTTTCAACTTGCACCTGCAAAGTTTATCTATTTACTTATTATTTATTTATTATTCTTTTCTGAACACCCCACGTCTCGATGATCGTTTTTTTTATCACCTCAGATTTTCAGCCGAGTGAATTTTTCTTCCGTTAATTTATTTTTCAAGCAATGTAACAGAGAACCATCTAATTGCCTTGATAAATTTGATGTTCATAAGTTCTCATTCCAGGAATAAATTTTGTTTTCAGTTAAGTTTCAGATTATCTGGGTCAACACAAAAAAAATGCGGCTCTGAATAAAGAAGGAAAAAGACAAAAGGGCGTGATTTAAATATATTTTAAATATTGATAAATGAGGCAGAATGTTTGTTTACTCATAAAGCTGATCATAACATTTTTTTTCTCAAATTCAGTTTCGCTTTTCGCAAGTAATTCCAAACAAGTTATTTCTTATGTTGTTTGTTGAAAATACGTGGTATTGCAGCGCAACGCATCGATGACTAAGGTAGCCATGTAGCACTCAAGCAAAGTATTCGCCTCGGCAACAAAAAAAAAAAAAACAACACTGTGTCTTCTAAAAATTGCTCAGGCATCTTCTGTGCTTACTGTATTGATTGAAACACCTGTATTTTTTTTTCTTTTTTAAAGCACACTTTTACTTTTGAAACAGATTGAAGTTTTCATAAATAATTTTTTTTTACCACGGCCCAAAACGTAACTTTCCAGACTAGAACACTTTTTCTTGAGATTCCGGTGGCACCAGAGCCTGAGATGCTTCGTGAGCAAATCACAAAGCGAATACTTTGTGTCCAGCTGGAGTTGACACCGTCGCGGATGTTCGCAAACGCTGCCCACCTTGAAGATGCAAGAATGCACCTTCACAGTCTTTCAATCCAACGAGCAATAGCGACGATTGCCTGGACGGAAATCCGCAGTTCGTCAACCCTTCGCGGTGGCTTAGAAAGTTGCTCACCTCGGCCACTGAAGACGTGGATAGTAATATAATAAACGCTTGGTAACCTTTACGCAACATTTCGCAACCACCGCAACGCGCAGCGTTCTAGGTGACTCAAATTAGTGCATCGCAAGCCTTCGTTCAAGGCTAACATCTAACTTTGAAGCAACAAGAACTGTGCTCTAAGTTAATGGCGAAGAAAACTAAGTAGTCTCTAACTACTTCTTCCGTGAGTTGAGGTAACTTCCTCGCGGTGTCTTTATCGACTCCTTAATGAGGACTGCCTTTAACTTGCTCCGCCTTTCTAAAAGGTCACCTTCTTTTACGCGCGCAGCGCCTCTTTAATGCACCTCTTGTTAATCGAGAGTGGCGCCTGCACTCCGCAGTCCGCACGACTGTGTCGCTCACGAGATTAAAAAATGGAACTTTTGTAAAAAGTTGGTGCTTGCCAACTGTCGCTTGAAGGCTCCCAGTTAATGATTAATTAATGAAGGAAAGAGTGGCAAGTACCTCAATTAAAGTGTCTTCTAACAGGCGATGCTCCCTCTCGTGGGAGTTGGCAACATCGTATCCGGCTGTGGGATCCCGAGCGGCCGAGCGCTTAGCGCTATGGCAGGGCACGTCGTTCCAAAGCTTTTGACTCAAATATTAGTTCACATGAGGAGCACGACATATAGCATATGGTTGTGCAGGATGGCGTTATGTGTGTGATACGTGACATCATATTATGATGCGTGTCATCAGACGAGGTGTGAGATAACGTCATCTATTGCGACGTCTTTATAACCTATAAACGTCGCGTTGTCCATAGTGGGCCGATAACAGATGTAGTGCCAAAACGTGTGAGCTGATAAGGCTAGCGCGGGGGGTACAGAAAGTGGTTGGGGGCAACGCCATAGGCCGAGAATATCGTCAAAAATTTGTAAGCGTTCATGAGAGTATGTGCTTTTGTTCTCTTCAGTGACATCTGAGTGGCTTTTTATTTTGGAAATAAAGCACTCGTTGAAAAGGGATATATGTATTCACTGCCCCCAAACAACAAAGCAAGCATTCACGCTACACGGCTGTTGACACGCGTATTTTCAAAACCGCAATATTCACGCAGCAAATGTTCGGGCGTTTGCAAATAAGACGTCACTTGAGAATTCTTATTTGCAATGTACAGCTATGTACTCAAAGAGTGCTGTCAGATAAAGAGACTAAAAAAAAGCACTGCATTACGGGTGTCTCGGTTCTCACGACAACATTCTCTGTTGCCATCAAGTGTCATCTTTTTTTTTTCTTTATGCCGCGTGCCTGGTACTAATTATGGCTCACAATGCATACGTGCTATCAAAAACTACAAACAGGGACTGTCACCTCAGCCAACGTTTCAAAAAAAAAGTTCGCACGTCTTCATCCAGCCAACTTCACGAAGACTAGTCCACTTCTCGAACATCCTCCTCTCCTCAACGTCCGTCTTGTTTGGGTGCGTGCTAGCAGTGCCACATGACGTTCTTGATAGAGAGGTGGTGGTGACAGCTTTAGCGACATCTCCGGCAAACTTGTGGCTTAGGCCTAGGCCGCTCCAAGAAGGACCGGAGACCCTGTCTCCTCGCCGCATCGCGGGCTTGCTGGATGGCCCAGAGTTGATCCAGGAAGTTGGAGTGGCGCAGCGCAACCGTCCACGGCGCCGCAGCCTCATCTGGGAGAATGCATTTTCTTTTGGTAAAGCTGCACATTCCCAGAGAATGTTCCTAAGTGATGCACGAGTCTAGTCGCGCAACTTGCAAGTATCATACGGATAGACATATGGTATATCCTCTTAAAATGACTGGGTTTGGGGAAGGTCTGGGTTTGTAATTGTCTTCAATCTACCGCTCGAGATCTGTGAAGTTTGGGGCTTGGTAGGGGATAAATAAGCCTAGACTTTTATAAAAGTTCGTAATGTCACAGTATCGGGTCTTTCTATCCCTCTCTGTCCAGCCCTCCACGGGATGTCTATCCCCTGAAGAGGACCTTTCTACTCTGGCGCGGAAAGTAAGACCTAGCGCAACGAGTGCCGAGTTTTTGGGCAAGAAAACGCAAGCAAGCTAGACGACTATTGCCGTGGGTAAGAAGGCTTTTCACAAGCAGTGCAAACTCTTCATACTATGTGATAGAAAGACACTGTGGCGGTCGAAAACTATGAACGGCGGAGCTGTGTAACACAACCGTGATCTGTCCATTGCAGCCAAAACACTTCGCGCAGAGCTGACGTGACCTCGAGCTGCCTATCAACTGCTGAGGTGTGCGGTGCTTCGCACTAGTCCCGCCCGAAACACGGCTCCGCCGCCAGCTGTGAGCAACTGCGCATGCGCCGTGACGTCATGATGAGGCAGGGCACCCCAACTAAATCTACAACAATGCACTGCTCAAAGGGACTTGTTCATTGAGTTAGTCAACCTTGATAACTGATTTTAAGGAGCATAAACTAACCACAAGAAAGGACGCGGGGATGCAACGGTGTCGCGTGCAGTGGTGAACCCAAGGGGCGACAAAGCGAGCCCGTGCACCCCTCCCCCCCCCCCCCCCCCCCCGCCCCCCAGAAATGTTTCCCCCATGCCATACAAGGCACAAAACGACTCTCAACAACACCTGCCCGCCTGTGCCCCACTTCAGATGTAAATTGTGCCCCCCCCCCCCCCCCCCGCCTCCTGCCCGGAAAATGTCTGCCCTACGCCCAATCAGTCCAAATGTGCGCTACTGTGATTGTGTCTTTTCGCGCATCAATATCAAGTATGATCGTACACAGCCCGCACCCGCTTGACATTCGCTCCGTCACGAGCTGCGTGTTTCTGCGCACGCGCACGGTGCACGTGCACTCGGATGCTCCTCCTTGTCTCGAGACTACTCGCGCCCTCTCGGTCTCGCCCTAAGACATATACTCCGCCATGCCAATGGCCTCCGAGATGTCCGGCGCGCCGCCCGCCCGCCATCGCGGAGGTTATGTTGTGCCTTTACCGCTGCGCCATTAGTGCAACTTTCATCGCCTTTACGGCAACAACGTCACCCTTACACGTTTACACATTTCAGTATATCTTTAACTTCGAAACGTAGGGTGGTTCTACAAAGCTTTCTCGCGCACACTCGGCAGTGACCACCTTAATATCACTGATGTTCGCCATGCCCGAATTCTCAAGTTATTATCGACCTGACAGCAGCAAGCTTGCGTAATTAACTCAGATAACACGTGAAACAAACGATGAATATTGTTGTGGGTCCGAACGACACCCAAAAACACTGTGTTCTGTTCTAGGGAGTAACATCGATTACACCAATACGTCAAATACGCATACACTCATCTTTTATACCAGCATATTCTTATTTTCATACTGTCCAGAGTCCCTCGCACCGAGAAACTTGCCATATTCCATTCATAATCGTGAGTGCCATTAAATTTGGTGAGCCATAGCCGTGAGAAAGTGCCATAATTCATGCGCGTACGGGGTATACTCCAATATCGTCGTTGAAGAGACGCTGCTATGCTGCTCAATTTCGTTTCTTAAAAACGCCCATATTTCAGCGTGCGAACGGTGTGCACTTTTTATTGCGCGTTCCTATCTATTTGTACGGCGCAAATAGGACCCGCATATGCGGGCACTCTCATCGAAGAAAGCGCACCGGCGATGGACGTAATTCGCAATGTTCAGACAAGGGTATTCAAAAATAAGAACAAAAAAGAGTTCAAATAAATATCTAATGGTTGTTCTGGCTATTAGAAATATAAATTTAACGATATTCGCTGTTACCGAAGCGATGCTTCATGCTCTGCAGCCGTACATTGTTGCTATGCAAGCGAACAAGTGCATAGAACGAACGTTTCCATGTGTCCAGGCAGTGTACATTTACGGTGGTTTAATTCGCTTCCATTTGTTTTAGGGAACTTCACGAGGTAATTTTTTATTCATTATGTAGTCTCGAAATGGCTCCGCGCGTTCTTCTGTGGATGCGGGTGGGGCTTGCGTGCACGCGGCATACCTATAAGAATCTTTGAAAGGACAAACGCTGCCGGCTACGAAACGGCGTGACATAAATTCAATTTTGTCGTCAAGACTTCATTACACTTACTCTTACATCATGTGTCTTCAACCTCTCGCCGTCAACAATGCTTGTAGTTTTTATTATGCTGAGGTAAAGTATTATGTAAATCTAATTTCTCTGCGTGCGTCCAGTTAAGCGAGTCACGTGACCGTTGAAAAGAAATTTAAGAGAAAATTGCGTAATTGCTTGCCTTGCCACTGCGTAAGAAAAATGATGGTGCACATTATTTGGAGAAAAAAAAGTACGTTAGTAAGCACCATTAATCTTGTCGGACTGAGGCGCCGCATATAGGCATCAAATGTTTGCCTGCTATCTCTGTTAACGAAAGCAGAGCGCCGTCGTGGGTGACGCCACGAAATATAAGTAACGCTCTTTTGGCATATTTATGTGGCTTGATGTAACATAAGTTACGTTCACAGAGCAGTTATCCGATGAAAATCTGTGGCAGTGAAATTGCCACTGTTGCAGCACAGACCTCCGCTTAATTACGCACATAAGTCGAAGACTTCTTCCAACACTTGTACGTGGTACCATGCTCCGGCATATGTCTCACAGGCAAGGAAACTTTCAAGATTTCTATCTATTTGCCACTTATAACGTTGACCACTGTCATGTTTTTGTAGCTAGAAAAAATGGTGGGAACATTTTTAATTAAAATAGTTCAAACCTAAGTGGAAAATTGTTGTGTGTACCCCAGCGTTCTGTTAACACAATCTTGTGTTTTTCATTCACCACTAATGAACTGCATGCCTGTTAATGCCGTGAAGTGCTGTCGTAGTACTTCATGGCAAGGATGCTCTGAGAGGCATTGCCAACCTTTCGTTTATGCACCTTTGTTGTACTCACGTTGAAATAAGCATCAACACAATCAGGCATAATTGACGACCCATGGGGATTTGAAAACAATAAAAAGCTTCTGGTTGAAGCGAAGTTATTCATAGTCCGGGGATCGAACCCTTGACCTACATTTTCTTGGCGCAGTAGCTCTACCGACTGAGCTAACCAGAATGCTGAAGATTGACAGCACGATTGCGAATTAGTCGACAACTTGTAGTAGATGAACGCAGATAATATTCTGAGAAATGCGTATGAATTCTCTTGCAGCTTTGTATGACAATCGCGTGGTTGCCAATTATACTTTCCATAACCATTCATAACCAATTCACTCAATTATTAATTCATTGACTATTTCGTCATTTCTCGCTGAACTTCCTGCTTGAACGAGATTTGTTGGACTATCTTTGACACTGTATTTTACTATGCCTAAGTGCAAACTATGGACACAAATTAAAAAAAATACTAGTTAGACTACGGGCAAATGCACACACACATTATATAAATATATAAATAAATAAATATATATATATATATATATATATATATATATATATATATATATATATATATATATATATATATATATATATATATATATATATATATATATATATATATATATATATATATATATATTGTAGAAATTTCTCCGATGTGGACCAGTCTTCGTTTCTTCGTTTGCGAACAAGTGCCAAGGCACTTGTGAAGACCGATCCACCGGTCGCAACGGTTGGTAATAAAATTATGGCAACCGCTAAGTTGTGTTTCTTCTCATATATATATGTATATATATATAAAGAGTAAGTTTCATCTTTTGCCGGCTAATAACGCATGAAAAACGTATTAAGAAATCCTCACATTTTCTCACGTGTCATAAAGGGGCCAGAAAAAAACTGGTTTGCAGAAAAAAACATGTACAAAACACCTTTCGCTTGCTTATTATTGATGCGCGAAAAGGCATTTGCATTCACCCATAGCTGATTAAGAGTGCAAGAAGAACGAGCTTGAACGAATAAAAACATGCTTTTTGTAGTTATTTCAAAACTAAACTGCATCCAATCAGGCCGAGCGGAAGGTGTATATCTCAAATTCTTAATTAAGACAATAAAAACAAAAAAACGAACAAAGGAACCAGTCTTTAAAATTCTCGTCACGAACGATGCGCAATGCCCCCCCCCCCCCTTTTTTTTTTTACGAATAACAGAATCAATATGATCGGAAAATTTTGAAACCAGCGGATCGAGTAAGGGTACGCCTCCACGAGTCGCGAAGAAAATTTTATAAGCGGCGAAAACCGAATCTCGTGGTTTCTGAATTAATGTCACGTGAGAGTGCGTCCTAAAGGTATACACAGGGAAACAAAAGTATTTGTTGCAGTGATGGCAAGGAATGTGTCTCACATATATTAAATGCTCCTTCCGCTGTCGGTACGCCTTTTACAAGACAGTTTTACTGCCAAATTGCTCACCCATGCCCTTCTCATAAACTTCCGCCCGTGCAGAAATATGTGCCACAGCTTCTTTTACTCATGTATGAAATCAGAAAGTTTAGGGCTAATATATCGAAGGCACTGATTAGGTGATTGGCACTGGTGGATATAAGTGAATAATTACAATGTAAGGGACAATCCTGCACTAGCTCGAATTCCGTTCATTGCATCTGCTCTGCCGCACAAAGCCACGGGTACCAGTGAAGGTTTAGCTCCGGGTTTATGGTGCGAAAATCGTCGAGCTCGGCCCGGCATAGATGGATCGATGAATGTCCAGGAGAAACATATTTCAGCTTCTGTGCATATGGTAAGTAATTGGATGGATTAAGCGAGCAGTCGACGAGAAACTCTGGCATCCGGGTGGGCTATAGCCCGATCAGTGCCGGGCACTGCGGATGAATTGCTTCCTCCGGCGAGTACAGCTTTATGGACGGCTTCCGTCGTATGACACTCTACTTGTGCGGGTTCAGTTCGCTCGCCTTCGTTGCCGAAAAGCGGACCCACGCGTGAGTGACCTCGTTGGCTGGGAACGTTTGCGGAACGTGAGAAGCTCTACTGCAGCCTACAAGACGTATGAAGTAGAAAGTATGTCTGACCTTCTCTCGGAGAACTGTAGAAGGCACGAAAAAGCTGTAAATTTGTGACATGTCAGTGCCGTCTATAGAGGAAAGAAAAAAGTAAATCGCGTTAAATCAAGAATGTGGCCGGTTGGCGACCCTACAGCTGGAGACGAAAAGATGTAGAATTCATAAACTAGATAACATACTTCACCATTTTTTCTCTCAACAACAATTCGTTCACTAGATGTTTCCAGATATTTGTTTTACCTTTAGTAAATGTATTGAAAAGTTCACATGCGTGGAAGTGACAGCAAGAGAATAAGATCGACTGCCACGCGTAACCCCGATTAAAATAATGGATAGAACCAAATGTACCATTGACAGATGATTCAGCGTAATAAACGTTTGACGCGGGAGTGTCCCTTTGCGAACGAGATTAGGCTTCTGGTTTAACTATAGTTTTAAAATATCAAAGTGCCGCAAGCTGTCCACGCGTTCACTCTGATAGGCAATAGTTAAGACGATTATGAGATAAGCGAAAGCCAAATATTCACCTAGCAATTTTCGATCGCATGAGATCACAGTGCTGAAAAAAAATTACGCTGCTGCTAATAAAAGAATTAAAAAGGAACTGAATCTCCCCACCCCTTTTTTTTTAGTGTCAGCATGGTTCATGTATGCCCACGTTTTTTATCTTCTTTTTTGAACCAAGGTGTTGTCTTAGTAAATATCACTTGACGAGGTTTTCCTACTTACTCGTGGTTCTCGTTCTAAAGCATTTATTTCGGGCTAACAGGTCTGCGTTAAAAAAAGAAAGAACACAATTCTGAAAGCCTCGGTTTTCGTTTCGTTTGCTTCTCAGATTATTGCGCTTGCTTGTTTCCTAAGCTCATTTTAGTAACGGCCCGAGGAGTTTGAAAGTACGCCAATGTATCTCTGGTTTCCCCCTTTTTCAGAAAGCAGGAAAATTGACATACACTCAGCGCTTTGTCAACCGAACAAGATAACCATATTATCAAGCTGTCGGGGATGTGATGCAGGACCGCGTTCTCTTTATGGGAACAGTTACCGTTTTCATCCTGGCCCTATCTTGTGGGCGCCACATTGCTAATACACCGCTGTACGGCACTACAAACAAACTTGCGTCGCAATTTTTTCATAAAGAAACCCTAAAGAAAAAATCTATTTCTGTCGTACTAGTAAATTGCTTCTTCAAGACACGCCCTGATAGTGCATTCTATCTTCATTCGTGCCAAAGACGGGGCTAGAAGCCAAACAGGGAGGCATGGCACGGAGGAAGAAAATACGTCACGCACACTTCGTGACGTCGAACACTTTCTTTCCCTTTTTTTCTTCTTCGAATGCGTGGCTTTTCAGTGGGATCGTGCGCGGGCGCATGGACAAGTCGCGGCCTCCTGCGGCAGCCCCAGCAACGACCGCGCACGACATGCTCAAATCAGCCATTGGCTGATACTAGGCCGGGGACGTAGCGATCTGTGGTCTGTAGCTTCATTTGTCGACAAGTGAGAGAGCTATTTTTAGCAGACTGAGAAATTATTGTCCTTTCCTGGCACCGCGCTGTGCTATAATTGTTGTGACGCGTGTTCTCGTGAGCCTTGATTGCCGATCGAAAGCGTTTTCTGCACATGCTCAAGAAGTGTTGCAGGGCCCATTTGACGAGTCCTTCACGGCTAGTCCATAACAATGCGAATGAAGTTTCTTTTGGGTCCTTATTAGTCAAAAAACGTGTTCTAAAGCCGATAGGCTGAAAAATAATAATAAAAAAAATACTGGTAGCGCAAATTGTAACTTTAGGTGCCAGCAAAGCGAGGGTGTTTAACGAAAAGACTGAACACGACTGGGACGACTCTTACAAGACTCGTGCTCAGTTGTGTACGCAAAAGAGCACTGCGGGTGCTAACGCGGGATCCTTCGTCTGCACGAGAACAAGCGAACGATGAAATAATCAGCCCTTCCACAACCGGAAAAATTGGAGCAAGCGACGCGTGGCGTGTGCCTGCTTGATCTTTACACTTTTCTTGTTTCTTTCCCTTTCTCTTTTTTTCCTTTCTCTCTCTTTCTTCCTTTTTCTCTTTCTCTGTCTCTTTATCTTTTTATTTCTCTCTTTATCTTTTTCTCTCTTTTTATCTTTCTCTTTTTTTTCCTCTCTTTCTCTTTCTTTCTCTCTTACTGCCTTTCTTTCTCTTTCTTTCGTTCTTCCTTTTTTTTGGTCGTCCCGCCTGTTGTCGTAGGTATACCCGCGTCCCCGAGTGCGCTTCCAGTTTGCGAATACTCTCGAAACTTGACCGGCGTTCTTGACAACGATTGTGACGTACAAAACAACTGCCGTCCGTTGTCTCCTTACACATTTCTCCAGAGACACGGCCTGTCCGCCGGGATTCTTCGACATCTTCCTGTTGGGATCGAGGGGTTATTATTTTAGCGGCAGCACCCGACGTCCTCTTGATTACCCACTGATTGTCAAGGCCCAGTCTAATTAGCGTGTAGCCCGCAGCAGGATAACGCAGTTCCCGGACCTTGCAACACGGGGGACCCGCTATGGGCAACCGAGTCATCACGTGATGCTCAAGACTCGTGTTATACGAAGTATTTTGTGCGCCTGGAGGGAAAGCACTGTACCCTTATAGATATATACAATGACACGGGTACTTCCCTACTGGATCTGAGGGTCACTTCATCCTTCGAATCTCACCCCCGGGCGTCGTGCTAGTCTTCTGTCTAAGCTGACGTGCTGAGCGCTAATTAAAAGCTCCTCTAGAAGTTCTCCTTCATCGCCCTCCCACCGGCTGTCGACCGTATGCTCGCGTGTGTTCGCGAAATCGAAGATTCGATTATGCTGACGCCTCGTGACATTGATTGGCGTCAGAGACTGCAGCAGGAAAGCAGATTCTGGAACACTCTTGACACTGGTTTTTATCACGTGACGCGCTTTATGATTCTGATGGCGTCTATGTGAACTGTCTTCCCGTTTCAAAGAGAGGCATTAGATGTATACGGCAAGAACTGGCTCGGAAAAGTAAAAATAATGAGGTAATCCTCACGGAAAAAACAGTCGTGTTTTCTTAAGTGCTCATTGGGAAGCAACATTGCAAAGGAAAGGCACTATGAAAGTTATTGCAGCTGGAGGGAACACTTGTCTTGTTAGAATTTTGTGCTTTCACGAAAGCACCGGCCCTGGTAATCGGAGGCAGATAGCGCGCGGGTGGCAGTGCTGGCTCTCTCCGACACGTTTGTGGAGAGCGCGAGTGTTGTCCCTTAGACATAGGCTGCGCTGTACGTAGGGGCAGGGCACGCTGTTCTTTCTACACCGAGAACCAAGGCCTGTCCATCCTCGCCTGCGCATTATGGGCAATGAAATCAAAGATTGCAAAGCAAAGGAAAGAAACCGGAACACCGAGAGAGAGACAAAAACGCGACCACTGTCCAATTGCTACAAACATGCGCAGTCATGTTGTGAGTTTCATATGTATGTTTTATGATACGTTTTAGACACTTTCTTTAGCGCAATCCGTGCGTCGGGTGTAGGAAGCGGTTAATAGGGAAATCCGAATGTAGCTAACTCACAAACTTGTCGGCTTGTAAAAAAGATCACGTGGTGCCTTCCACAATTCCCTTAAATGATTCGAAGGTAAAACTCGCTTTCCTCTTCATCTCAGTCGATCGTATTTATTCTCCCCCAAAAAAAGCAGATTTAATCGAAATAGGTCAGACTTCATAATTTATAATATTCTCTCCTTGGTGAGCCTCCTCATTAGGTCTTTGTCACCGGTATATCAGTTCCGCTACAGAAAGATTCATATCGAATCAGGACGGTTTTCACTGCAAATCTCTAAACTAGTAAAATTAACTTCTTCTAATCATTTTAATGTGCTAAATATACAATCGATATGTGATCCCTTTTAGCTAATCATTCGCTTCTTGCCAATCCTTTAGAGTGGTTGTGAGCCATACATAAAGATCATTATCATCATCATCAGCAGCAGCATCATCATCTCTGAGCATATCGCCTACGTGACTTTGGGTTTGTTAAATTTCCCATTCCCTAGATATTTGTTTTACCCAATTTCTTTATTAAAATTTGAAAATTTTTTTATCCTCAATATATTAACCGTCGGTTTAATGGCGAATCCCCCATAGTGTGTACAAACCAAGCATAAGCACAAGCAAGCAAGCAAGCACTGCCTGCATGATTAAACCGCCTTTCAGCGAGCGGCGACGTCGTTTGGTGGCGTTACGCGTCGTCAATGGCATCACAGATTTCGTCGATCTGTCGCGACACTGTGACGCCATACAGTGACGTCCCGTGGTGGCGTCATAACGCGATGCCGAATTTCCAGCTTCGCTCGTGTTGACGTCATTGACGGTTATAATGTTCCCTTTCAACGAATCATTTCGAGGCCTGACCACACGTACGCTTTGCGGCGCGGGAGTGCGTGCTTTTATGACGCTGCCTCACGCCCTCTCTCTATATGGAGAGACAAGGTGCGCGGCCATGCGAAGCAACGCATTCTCTTTCTCTCTCTCTCTACAGAGAGAGGGTGTGGTGCCCTCTCTCTATAGAAAGAGGGCATGGCGTAACGTGAAAAACGCACGTGTGGTCAGGCCTTCAGGCTTTCGCCTTAGAAGTGACAGTGCCAGTAGGAATCGAGCTCTTCGCAACGAAAGTGGAATTAGTGCTTCATTATAGCACACAGATATCTGTGTTTAGTGTAGAAAAACTTAAGTGAACATTCGTTTGAGAGCACTTATTATGCCTTATCTTTGAATGACTTCATCTCGCAGCGCTCGTAGTGTATTACAAGAAATTGGGGTCTGAGTGTGACCCCGAACTCATTAAAGCCAGAGCGCCAATGCACTATACTCGGGGACAGCACTCTGTGGCAATGAAGGCAAGGCTATGGAGCCTAAGTGGCCATGTGCCACCGCTGTAGAATATAATGCCACGAATGCGTCCGTATTTTCCGCGTGAAAATACTAAAAAAAACAACGTCATTTTCTACTGGATTCCGTTTATAAAGAGACGCTGCACGCACCGAGGGGATTTCACTATTTGTTGTTGCTTTCTGAAGAGTCATTTCACGTTTTTTGCAGGTCCGAAAACGTCGCACGTTTAACGTGCAAGTCGCAATCAAAATGGCGTCTTGGTCTTTAGGAGAGAGCGCGTCGCCCTCCAGCTAATCCGACGACTCGACGAGGGAGCTTGTGTCGATTTTCACCCAAAAACTACTGTGTAAGCGCACGTAACGAATTGTGTGCAGTGGGAGTCACTCGAACACGGCCATGATTTCAAACGCATGCCGAACCGGACTACTTCGCGGAGCAGCACATTAGCAGTACTTCTGTCCACGTAGCTTTCCCTTCGTTGCCACAGAAAGTTGTCCCCGAGTATAATGCGCTAATGCGCACACGCAAACGCATGCTCACCCTCTATTGCCTCTACCAGGAGTTTTTGCCACGTTTCAAAGCAAAGTGAAACGCGCGCTCCTGATGAGCTTCTCGGAAAACGTGGTGCACGCCCTCCAACACAAGACTCCCCGGTATACCTGAAAATAGCAGCGGTGTGCTTTATGCAAACAGCGGGATCAGTGTACCGAGCACTGCGTCTCATCCGAAACAGTCCCGATTTCAGAGTCCTCGAACCTCAATTGCCACGTTCGACCAAGCGAGCTTTACCACGAAATACAGGAGCTTTGTTTTTTTTGTTCAGTAATGGTACCATAGTGTCCTCGAAAGACAACTAACTCGACAGTCTTATTAGTGATGATTGGTTTAAAGTTTTGAGGGAATTTTGGCTATACAACGAGAGAAGAAAATTATTTTGACTGGTTGCGCCACCTAAAACGAGTGAACGTAACGGTAACAGCTTCAGATTCTGATTAACCAAAGCAGAGATTTTTTTTTTGTGTGTGCATAAATGCTAACGAACGCCACTTATGTCAGGCGAACTTTGTTTTGTCTTGATTCCACCTTTTCATGTTTTGGTCTGTTCAGTTTGAAGTGCCACAAGAAGACAGGTAAATTATAGAGAGAGAGAGAGAGAGAGAGAGAGAGAGAGAGAGAGAGAGTGAGAATTTATTAGAAGGCAGAGCGGTCGGCCTGCGCTAGTTCGCTCTAGCCTGCTGCTCTACACAGGGGATAAGGGAAAGGGGAAGGAAAGAGGGATGAAGGGTGATGATGGGGACAAGAAGAGGTGGTGCGTATGTACAGTAGCCACTTAGCACAGTACCCTACAGTCTAGTTTCTAGTCCAGTGCTTTTTATAAAGTCTAGAACAGCCTTTGTAGCAGTTTTTGACACTGTTTGGTCGTTCATTGCTGACAATATGTGGCTTTCACTTAATGGTGATCGTCCAATGCTTGCCAATGTTGCAGTTAGCATTTTTCTTTGCGCCACGTATAATGCACAGTCACAAAATATGTGAGCTATCGTTTCGCGCACTTCGCAGCGTTCACAATTCGGGCTGTCCACACGGCCGATTAGGTGGGTGTAGTGGCGAGTGAAGGCGACGCCCAGGCGAATTCGGTGCAGTATATTAGCATGTCTTCGGTTGATTTTATCTGGAAGACGAAAAGTCATACCGGGGTCTGTTTCCCGCAGGCACTTGTTCCGGTGATCTGGTAGCGACCAGTAAGTGCCAGCGCATTCGCGCATGGGTGATCTCAACAATTAGAGGTAAATTATAGCTCCTTTATAGCGAATTCGAAGCCTACGAAATGATGCGGTTTTCCAGGGTCTAGAATTTTTGAATGAACAATAATGTCAATTTATTATAGAGCTGATTTATCTTTACTAATATAACGACTATCGGGTATAACGAATTTATGATCTTATGGCTATGTCATCATGAAAAGGCACAACTACGTTCTAGTATTTCAATACTTATATAGCTAACTATTGCAAACCAATATTCCTGAGTCTATTGCGGAAATGGGTATATCATGCAATCGCAGACGCGCACAAAAGTTACATACGGGTTATTGGATAACATATCTGATCGTAAAGAATGCTGCTGTCGTACCGTTAATAAGAAAAGTGGTGTTTTTACATTTATGTTGCAGATTGAAGTGATCAAAGAATAAACAGATTACATGATGAAGTAACAAAAGAGAAGTCGTACCTCTCAAGCGCCAAATTTCATTAAGCACTACGGCACATTCGACACGTCTTCAATGAAAAGACGATCGCTTCTGAGAGATATAAACCAGCTTTCTTATCTGCTCAAGTTCATACTAGGAAGGAAAAAACATTTTCTCTTCATATTGGTATTCTCAAATCGGCAATAAAAACCGTAGTACCAGTCCGAAAAAAAAAACGGACGTAAAATGACGTGTAGTTTCGTAAGCATTTCAAATCGGTCTATATTTGAGTCACCAGACAACTATTGCTTCTTAGGTTTAATATAAGAGTAGTACACAAATATCATGCCATCTCGGAATATCCAGCTGTAGCTCACTCTGACCTTTCCCGAATCTGAGAATGCTTGTTTACATACGCCTGTTTGCTCCGAGGAAACCTGATATAGCATATGCAGAAAGGTACTCTCCTAGGTAAACAAGAAACCACGGTATCACTTCGCGATGAGCGGCGTCTACAAATAAAAAAAAAAAGAAGTGGTGCCTGCAGTAACCTCCAGTTCTCTCTTTCACACGGAGTAAATATAATGCTCTTAACTCAAAAACTCTGAATCCTGATGCACCAAGGCAGACGTGCATCATTGAAGTTGATAGAACTTTATTTATAAATACATTGAGCATTGTGCTTTGAAGAACTGGACGTAATCTGCGAGAAAGAAATAATTGTTATGTTACTTTGTTGTAGATACTTTATAGGGCCAGTCAACAGACTAAGACCGCATGTCCTCGAATATTTCTCAAGAATATTTATGTACGATCTCGTTCTATCAAATATGTTCTAGTAATGTTCATGCACTTTCGATTGTCTTCAACATTTTCGCAGAAGAACCGGGAGCATACATTGCTTGCAAAAACGTTTAATTCGGACCTCGTGAGCAGTCGTGTTGTTCGGTTTACTGTAATCCAAAGCAGGTACAGTGAACATAACGTTATTGCGTGGCCAGACTGCTTACATTTTTGACAATCGAAAGATCATAGTTGTGCGCGCATACTGAGGGGGCTGGGAAGGGGCAGTCTCTTTTTCTCTAAGACCTCGTCTTTGCACTGTGTACTGATCGTAAGGATGTCAGTGGACGAAAGGTGGGAAGAGAGCGGCTAGGGAGGAGGGGAGGGGGTCACTACCGTGAAACATCGTCCACTTAGTCCCCCCCCCCCTTTGACGAACCCCGCGCACGCCGAAAGGTAGGATAAAGTCTAGACTTCCCGCGGAGATGGATCAGCGTGAGTGAAAGAGACCTGGTACTGCACGCCCTGCAGGAAACGATCGGCGCTATTTACTATGCTAATGGACGCGACAAGCGCATAGGGAAGAGACATCGAAGCCAGCCGAGAGAAACTCTGCGTCACCGAGTTACGCGGCGGAACGCTTCGATTCGTAAACATCCTATACTGCGGCGCATCTACCTCACAGGGAAAATCCACGCGAGTGACAGAAAGGAGTGCGCGGTTAGGCAGCACCAGCGATGAATTCCTAGCGTTCGCTTCACTACTCAGTTATTTATCCTCGAAGTGACTCGCAGGCGTGGTTATACGAGAACTTTATTGATCAGACTGCCAGGCTGCTTTGCGTGCAGTGTAGAAGTTGTCACGATTTCAAGTTTACTCTCTAGCGTTATGCTTATCTCTTTCTGCGGAGTTGTTCAAAGTTTGTCATCGTTTCACGTCTCGCGTTGGTGTCACGCGGGGGGACATCAACGTGAGAAGTAAAACGAGAGACGCTTGGTACACATAAGCCAAGCAGGCTTCACGTTTGGAATGCCAGCGTCGCCGAAGGACTTATTCGTCTGACCGAGCCGGCGAAGCGAGAGCGAAATGCCAGTGCCGGGAGTTAGACGCACCGCGCTCGGACTAGGAAACAGCAGAAATGCGCCATAGAGCAGAAAATCGATAATTACATAACAAATATGCAAACGACCAAAATGAACAGACGAGGTCTGGAAATATCACCTAACCACATGAAAAGGCCATAAATGAGCAGGTAAACACAAGAAAAAGAATTGCAAAAGAACAAGAAAAGGCAATAAACACAAGGCAGACATATGAAAGTCAGTGTTACTCAGTTTATGTGACCTTCAATTGGAGTTAAACTGGCTTAGTTTGTTCATGTATTCATGCCATGTTTTTTTTTTCAGCTTTAACTGTTCTGGTTAAAGAGCCCCTGCCATATTGCGAAAAGAAGGCCACTGTGATGATGGAAACCTTCATGCGGGAGCAGTCTAGAATAACTGGGCAAGTTGAGAGAGTCCAAGCAAATATGAAAGCGAGAGCAGTCTTCATAATAAGGACGAGGCTGATTGCTAAGCTATTCAGCTTAACAAGCGCTTGTTTTCCCTTTTTGTCTGTCTCGAGTGAAACACGTGCAATTTTAACGCTGGTTTAATGAGGACTCCATAACGAAGCCTTGCCGTTCCAGTGCACACTCACTTTCTCCTTCTCAGCAATCTTTTGTGTTAAAGTTAGATAATTACCCGTAGTTCATTAGAGTGACTAAGTTTTTAACCACTTGTTGCCTGTTGCAAGGGCGACTTACCAAACCCAGACTCGAATATCCTGTAGGGTGCCTTGAAGGGCCTCTAAAAAGCAGCGATTGCTTGGTTTAGATTGACTACCTGCAAACTGAGAGGTGCAATGTCATATGTTTTATTATAACAAGTTTATTACAAGCGAAGGAAATCAGGGTTGAAGATAGATTTTTGCATTCCGCATCAATGACGTCACAAATTTGGGACATCACAAATGTGACGTCACAAATTAAAAAATATTTTTGCTAACTTTGGGACGTTTGCCTGGAAAAACTTTTCTAAAACCTCGCAATCTCGGTCTATGACACTCACAGATGACAATCTGATTCATCTTTATTGATTAGAAGCGATATAGGACATGGTAGACGTGCTTGCTGTCAAAGCTTAGGGACATGAATACTTTCCTGTCAAAGCTTAAGGACACGAATTCGAAGCAAACAAAAACACCAGTACTATAGCTAACGAGCTACAGAGCACACCATGGCCACTAGATAGATTCCAGCTGGACGGCGACCATTTTCGGCGCCACGACCTGTGCACTAGCTTCTCCGCACTGCATGGTTGCTAGCGGCGTTGTAAAACAAGTAGCGAATTGGGGTAGTTGGAACATACTCATTCCGATCAGCGCACAAAAAGAACAAAAAAAAAAAAACGTGCTTGTATCGTGCACTTTTCTGTCTTTTTTTTTACTTCTTGTGGGCTGATCGTGATGAGTTGTAAAACACATGCGTGTGCTACTCTGCCACCTAAAGGTCGCACATACAGTTACAATGAATTTGAGCGCTGCTTTGCGCCATCTATAGGCGGAGAAATGAACTGCAGTAGTCGGTGGACAGCTACTCTGCCACCTAAAGGTCACACATACAGTTACACTAAGTTTGGTCGATGCATTGCGCCATCTATATGCGGATAAGTGAACTGCTGTAGCCGGTGGACAGGTTATTTTTTCGCAACAGCAATGCCATCGACGCTCGCAGCCGTCAAGATCTCGCGAGACAGCCGCCGGTATGGTACGCAACTGCCGCAGCGGGCACAACGTAAGCGCCGAGATATAGCGTGGGCATCTTTTGCGCGTGCAAACGCACACATCTCTCATAGGTTCAGCGCATGCGCACTCTTACTATCTCTCGCCCGTTGCGTGCGCAAGGCCGCTGCACGCGCTAAACTAAAACTTTGTAACACCCATAGCAAACAAGCAGTTGTATGCAGTTGGGAGTAGAATCCACTGACAATGGCAATAAACGTCGTGAAATAGGTGCCGATCACTTACCTATAGACAAGGTAAACTGCCACCGTTAACGTTGGGCACTCCGCTTGAAAATCCCACAAGCTTGTACTTGCCGCAGTTACCGTTGTAGGTAACCACGAATCACGTGGTGCTGCACTTGTCGATGCCGTTGAGAGCGCAGAGCGAAGTGGGGAACGTACGAGGGACTTCTTCAGATGGCAGGCCCAGATCCGAGGCCTATTATAGATGATACGCTGTCTTCTCGCTATCGGCTGCAGAACTGGTGCAACATGCGCAGATAAAAGCACCTTTCAACGATAGCTGGGCTTGGAGTTGCTCAGCAGTTGCGTTTTCCACCTAACTCAATGTAAACAGCCACCTTTAGAGGCCTTTCACTAGCCTCTCATAATACAAAAACGACGAGTGCGGAACAGTGATTCCCTTGACGTCATAGTACGCATGCTCTCTATTGGTCAATGTAGGCCCCGTACAGGCGATACTCGTCCGGACACTTCCAGCGGCAACCAAGCGCAAATTTGGAAGAATGTTCCGAGCTGCTCGCACAGGCCAGCAATAACGGAACGACGCATTTTCCAATGGCAACGCTTCTCGTGTTTTTCGTGCTTGCCCAGTGGCCAGAGCGATGTTTCGCCCACGTTATCAATGCGACCAGCCAACCGCGGGTGTTGGACGATAAGAATAGCATAGCACCCTCGCAGCGGCCGTCTCAGTGCAATCACTGCTGTCGTCTGTTTCAAGCTGTCACCAAGTTTGCTGCCGCGTCAGTCTGAAGACGATAAACTGATCGCGCAGTTTCGCTCAGCCGACTTGTCGCCTACGTTGTAGTTTTCACCCAGAATTTGGTGTGATCGCGTTCACCTTGAAAGCGCACGAAACCTGGTGACAAAAAGAAAAAAAATAACTCGAGCGCCAACTACAGTTTTCTCACGGTTGCTAACAATTTACCGTCTTTAGAAATCACACGGGAATGAAGCACTAAAGCACGGCCCTTTAACAACGAGTACTCGGCCCATGAAATGTTATGCTTGAAATGAACGCCTAAGTATTTGCACGATGATGCATGTCATGCTACTGTGATATCTAGGGGGCACGAAAAATTTGAGCTTATGCGGTTTCGGCTCAAAGTGATCACTTTGGACTTAGGAGAATCAAGTCTCGTCTGCCATCTGTCAAACCACTTTGTGATTATTGTTATGCCATATTAAAGGGCAAAGTAATCTTCAATAGATTGTATTGAGCGGCAAACGATACAATCGTCACCGAGCAGACGTAATCTTCAAGGCATGATTGATTGATTGATTGATTGATTGATTGATTGATTGATTGATTGATTGATTGATTGATACGTTGCGTTTAAAGTCCCAAAACCACTGCATGGGCATGAGAGATGTCGTAGCGAAGGGCTCCGGAAATTTCGACAACCTGGGGATTTTTAACGTGCACCCAAATCTGAGCACACGGGCCTACAGCATTTTCGCCTCCATCGAAATTGCGACCGCCACCACCGGGATTCGATTCCGCGACCTGTGGGTCAGCAGCCGTGTACCTTAGTTAATATACCACCACGACGGGGCAGGCTAGAAGACATGCCAGTAGATAAACCGATCACGTATATTGGGAACAGTAGAGGGCCATAGATACTGCCCTGAGGCACACCTGATGTCACGGATAAAGGAGGTGAAACTGTTCGCTGATGTAAGCTGCTGACGGGAAGAAAAAAAAGCACGAAGCAATAGTAATGTTCTAAAAAAATCCAGACAGACAGACACAGAGCTGAATATTTCGAGAATAAAGGTGAGCGCGCAACGCAGTCAAATGCTTTAGCAAAACATTT